>BJKM01000092.1:274303-549303 GCA_015082035.1 Chaenogobius annularis | reverse complement strand
CAACTTTGAGTAAACAAATGATGAAGAAACACTGTTATTTCATTAAAAGCTCATAAAAAAAAAAAGGGACACACTGTGCAAAATCAGCTTTTAAATTCTTATCAGTCAATGGTGTGTGTGTGTGTGTGTGTGTGAGAAATACTGATTTATTAAGGTTTAACCAAAGCTACTCCTTCTGCCGATAAAGCATCCAGCCATCCATCCATCATCGAGGCTCCCAAGCTGCTCGGCTGATCTGCAGTCAAGAGCCTTAAGTGTGTGATCACAAGTGGATTATACGGCATAAATACACTTGATGCCTCTTGATCCCCCCATCACAAGCCTCTGAGATTGCACACAACAGAGCGATGCAAGGGGCAAAGCGGGAACACACAGCAGTGGGAAAGCTCAAAGGCTGTCTACATTAGCGCTTCCAATTCAGGGCAACATTCAGGCCAGCTTGGTTAACATCTGAGGAGAAACACGGCCAAGATCTTAATGCACAAATGTCCTATCTGCATGGATAATCTGTGTGTATTAAACCTACAACCGCACATTGTCTGGGATGGGTAGTTACAATGGTGGAGTCATCTGAACAAATAATGTACATTTCAAACAACGTTTTTCCTTTTTACAAATATTTTCCTTAATGTTGTGCAATGATAGAAGACTTCTTCCCATCGATGTTGGCAAAAAAAAATCACATTTTTCAGTAGTCTTTTAATAATTCAATTCCAAAATGTGTCTAGACCAGGGGTTGCCAAATGCAGCCATCAGGCTTCCTGCTGAATTGGCCCAACACTGCAAAAATGTAATATCCAGCCTAGCTCAAAATGACCTGAATTCATAATTTGAATTTTGATTTGAGTATTGACCATTTCTGACTGGTTAAGATCATTTAGTTTGAAATAATAAAAATAGTTTGTCACACAAATCTTACCCCATTGGCAAATCATTTGTCTTGAAAACAAGTAAAATAATCTATGCCCATCAAATTAATACATTTTAACAATCAAATTTATTGAAACTAAGATTATTATCCTGAATTCAAGTTGTTTTTATTTATCTACAAATGTATTTTACAGTGGAATTTGTTTAAAATCGTGTAGCAATGTGTTTTATATTCTGGTTCGTCACCCGGCATCTCCAAACAAAAACAATCTTTTGCTGTCATGCCCTTGTGCTTTAGTTTCCTTGCTTTTTGTGGAAATGAATATACATTCACCATTGGCTCCAGAGTTACTGGAAGGGAACAAAAGGCTTTAAGAGGGATATGTCGACTTGTCCAAAGCAGATTACAAACTGTGGTTCTTCATCCAGCATCTCCAAACAGAACCGATCTTAGTAGCAATGTGCTTTGGTGCCCTTGGTTTTGGTCCGCTCACCTCCAGTGGCTCATAGTTGGCTTTCTTGTCAGTTACTGGACATTATAGCCCTCGTGCTACGCCTAGCTTTACTTCCTGTTGGATGGATGGACAAACTTGCCTCAGTTGCCGAGGCTGCCCTGTATTGTTGTCAGATCTAGATTGGGGTTATGGTCGTCAGGCTCCTCAAGCATATTTGTCTGGATGCCATCTATTACCAGAAAACCAGTTCTGGTATTGGCCATTTTTGTTGGAATAGCGTCTTGGCCCACCCTGACTTTTAGGGAAAGGGGGACATCCCTAGGTGTGTATAATGGAGGATTTCTAAATGTTTCATCTGAACAATGTCTAAATGAACTATCAGTTTGTACTGATAATTGCCTTTTGGGCTTTTTTCTATGGATCACTCATGGACTATTGAAGGTCTACTAAACCAACTTGCATTCATATGTAACTCTGTCTCATAAGAAGTACTCTGCCAGAAGGGAGGGCCCTTAATGGGAGCAAGTTTAGTCCTGTCTGTGTATTATAAACCGTAAGTATTGTATACCGTCTTATGTATTGTATATATAACGATGTCTGTGTGTTATGTGTTTTTGACCCCCTCGAAAATGAGACTGCACATCTCAAGGGGCTTTCCACAAAATGAAGTAATAAAAGTATGGAGGTCTCCTTGTAGCTACTGAAACCTGAGCTGGAACCTCCTTTCTTTCCTGAACGCCGGACATACTCCTAAAGTGGCTTCTCTAGCTGAAATCGGAGACTCAAAAGGCTGACACGAAGTTTGGTAGCGCCAACTTGGATTGGCTCTTTCCTGGTTCCTTCCCTTTTTTTGCCATTTTGTAATGCATTTTGTTATTAGTATTCTTGATAATATTGTGTATCTGCAGTGGTCACCTAAAAGCGTTTCTGGTGTCAGGTTTTGTGCCTGAATCAAGAGGTCCACAGCCATGTGGTTTGATAATAGTATAATAGTAATAATGCCCTACACTTGTAATGCACTTTATTCATTCTCTCCACATGTGGTGGTGGTAAACAGACATAAATGATTCGACGGATCGTTCCATGCTCATGCTTTCGCTCACTTAGCATGATTCGAAGGACTCTGGCAGCAGTCTCGTATTTTCCCTGTAGCCATTGATCACACACCAGCAAAATTATGAATAAACCAGAGAGGGTTAACTGGTATCAACCCATCGACCTCATTATGGTAAAGTCAAAGACTTGCTAAGGATCACTGTTGAGTGTGTTTGATGTCTTAATATAGACTATAATTAGAGTGTAAAACTGAGATTTCTGAACTTGTGCGCTTCTGGTATCTAAGAATCTAGTGACCAGCAAACATCCTCTTTCACACTTCACTGGTGAGGAGAGAAGATAAATGACATATGTATCATGAAATAAATGTTATATACTTTAATATGGGGATTTTGCCTCAACAATCATTTGTATGTGAAGGAGCGTTCGATTTGACCCAACTCCGGGTCACATTAGCCAAGTAATCAAAGATTGAGCAACAGACAGAGATAAAGACTTACGAGCCCATGAATGCCTATGGGCCTATAGAGATATTTAGCTGTCATAATAACCCTACAGGCCATCTGCATTACAAAGTATCAGTAATTGGTGGTTGTTATTATTAAAGACATGATTCAATGCAAACAGGCCCTCTAATGCAAAATGTTCAACATAATATTACAGCCAATATAATTTTTTTTTAAAACCCACAGAAATATGCCCTTTTTGCCCTTGATTGTACGGCAATTGCTTATTATAGAGTATTTTATCGATAAAATTGCACCATTCACCTGTGTTCATTTGACTCATCACATACTGTATACCGGACAAATACAGCGGTGCGCTGTCTATATTGCAGCAACTGGACAGAGCCACTAATATCGCTTCTATGAATGTCCATGGTAGAAAACTACTATTGTAGCCACAGCTGCCCTGGAGCAGCGAGGTCCCTACTGATCGTTACGTACATGAGGAAACGACGACAGAACTTCAGCTCAGACTTGGGAAGACTTTTTGTATTTTTTTTTTTAAGACTAAATATAATCATCATCAATCAATAAACTTCTTTGTTTTTTGTTTTTTCATATCTGGTTCACCATAGTTTGATATATTGCCTGTTTATATTTGCATAGATAACTAACAGTATTCCATATTAGTTCCCAAAATGGATCCTTACCTCTTGTTGCTTTGGTTACCTCATCGCACAAACTGGCGATGGTCAAACATGAAAGTACACTGGTTGATAAACCAAATTATTTACACTTCAATTTTAGGCTCAAATTTGCATTTATGATGAAAATAAGCTTTCTTACAACATACAGGGAGTCTGTAAATTGAGCCACTTTTTTGTTTATCTGAATAAAACATTCTACACACTTTAGGATTTACATGCATAAAATACTTCTGAGACTTCTACTGTCAGAGAAAAAAAAAAAATATATATATATATATATAAATATATACACACACACACACACACACACGTAAATATATACACACACACACACACACACACACACACACACACACTGTACATTGTAAATATGCACACCAGAGTACTTATTTGCATTTCATTTAACAGTATTTGCATTTCATTTAACTCGGGGATGTCCAAACTTTTTTCACTGAGGGCCACAATTTGAAACTTATACAGAGCGGAGGGCCACAGACAACCCAACAATGAAGTGAATCATTCGAAATTTTGCGTTTGCGTTCCTCTACACCTTTTTAATGAGACTTGGAACGTTAATATTAGGTTGATATAACATCAAAATGCTTGAATTTTTCCAAGTTTACAGTAAAAAGTACTACTTTTTGTTGTTTGGACCAACTTAGCAGGAAGCCAGAGGGCCAACAAAAATTGGTCTGAGGGACGCAATTGGCCCCCGGGCCGTAGTTTGGACATGCCTGATTTAACTTTTCTTTTTGCAATACTAGTGCGTGCCATACGGTTTCTTTGAGTGGCTAGATACTGTTTTCCTCAAAAAAAATTGGTTGTATCCTTTCCCATTTCTGGACATGATTTAATGGACGTATGCTTTCAGCTTATGTTAAATTCCCCCAAAACTGTACAGCTTTTAAGATTGAATGGGTTGCTAAACCTAATGGCTTATCTTACCCCAGTCTCCCCAACGCCTTTATAAAAGACTTTTCATGAACAGGCTGTATGGAAAGAGACCCTGGGAAAAAAAGGGGAAAAATATATCACAAGTCACAACGGAGGACCACAAAATCAACAACATGTCAAAGTGCTCATTATTCACAGAAAAATGCTGAATGTTGGAGAAATTGTGACAGGCAAACCATTACCATGTGTTCTGGTACTGTCCAGTAACTCAGAAATACTGGACAGAAATTTACAAGGCAATGCGGATGATTTTTGACACATTTCAATTTCAGAACTATGTATGTCTATGCCTCAAAACTCCGGCCATGGACACAATTAATGGATACCTAATGGAGTGTACTCCTGGCAACAGGGGAAAAGGCCCTCAAAAAAATGGATGACACAAACTGGCGCAAAACGGAAAATGAAAAAATAAAATAATCTGTTCCTGTTTCTTGTCCAAACCTCTGCATTGGTGACAGGACAGATTTCATGTGCATGAGTTTAAAGCCAATCCATTCTGTCTGTAAACAGGCTCTTAGAGTTGTTTTACAGTTAGAGACACAGTTTGATGTGGCATAATCATTGCTATCAAAAATAGTTTGGCAGCTTCTAAGTTTAGACTGTGCCTGAAGACGTATGCAAATGTTCTTAAGATGTCAACAAAGGTAGCACATCCTTGCTAATGCCGCTAGCATAATTTTTAAAAGTAGTTATTTAAAGCCAATGCTGACATCCGCATCATATCATATCAGTGCATTATTCATTTACGATACAGTATACGTCTTGCAGTGTTAAAATCTTGATAGCAGAACAGAATAACACAATTTTAGCCACTTCAAAGACACAAAACATGGCAGCTCCGGTAAAGTGTTTTTGAAAGATGACATTAATAATTTACATTTCAATTCCGTCGGCTGTCACGTTCCACATTTGGCACATTTTCCACACAACACACGACATCAATCGTGTCAAACCTCAGACGCACTGATGTAAATGTTCTTTTCTGATGTCAGTGACAATTTAGTCAACATAATTATATTTAAGTTTTTCCATAAAAAATAAAAAGATGAACAACAATTTGCCGTATTTTACTTCCTGAGTGGACAAGAGCAGCGGATGTGACATAAGTAGAGGTTCCATAACTGTTACCTAGCAACTGTACTGTAAATAGGCCAAAGCTCGTCTAGCTAATACACCAGTGATTATTGGCCAAATACAAATGTTTTGTTAAATGATTGCTTAGGAAAATGCGCTCCTTACTCGACTACGACTACGACTACGACTACGACTACGACTACGACTACTACTACTACTACTACTACTACTACTACTACTACTACTACTACTACAAAATTGTCCGTGCATTTTGGATGGAATTCTGTGTATTGATACGGCTGCAGGATGATGGAAAACACTGCTCAATAATAATAGCTGGAACTAGATTTTAATGTTTTTGTTGCACTAACTGGAAATATTTTCTTAATTTTTAGAAGTTCATTAAGATTTGAGCAGTAAACCGTTGAATAATTAACATCTACGACTAAGTGTGTTTCATTCCTGCTTTTTTATTTGTTGCATCACATGGTTGTTTTTTTTTTTTTTTTACAATATTGTCTGTTAAGAAAAGGTTTTATCGGGATAATCCTGCTTTAGAGTCATTCTGTATTATCGTTCAGTGATATTTTCTGCCACTGTTATTATGACAGGCTTAGCTGTTAATTACTACCATATTGATTATATTGTGATATTTTAATAACATTTTTGCACAATCATTTCAGCTATATTGAAACTAAAATGTGCAAAACAAAATGCGCAGTGTCAGAAAAAAAGCTTAACATGACAAAACCCAGATTCAATCAGAGCTAATTAAGAACTTTAAAGGACAATGATCAACCAAATACACTTTTTTAATAAAAAAATGTTTTAAAAAATCTGTTAGATGACAACCTTGGTGTTTAGGTGTGTGCCTAAATATCGATATACCATGATATTAAATTTGGTGATACAGTATCGATATCGTGGGCTGTTGTATCGATATATGTATCAGCTGTATCATCTTGGATTATGGATCCATGATGGCGCTGCGGAGGGACGCAGTGCACTTTTGTCTGTTGTGGTGCGTAAATCGTGTGTCAGCGTGCTCTTACACCTGTGTAGAGCTCTTAACTATCAGAACCACAACTCCTACGGATCTAGTTCCAGCTCTTTTAGCATCTGCTGCAGAATTAGTCCTTTTGTTGGTCAAAAGAGTGAGACGCCGCAAGCGGGGAAAATGTGCTGGTGCGCTTGTGCAGCCTGTTTTTACATCAACAACGCCTGGTCAATGGATGTGACTGTGGTCGCCAAACACTGCTCTCCTGCTCTGGAATATCTTTTCAAGAACTAGAAACTATTCTACTCTCCATGTGAGTTCGCCTCATTCATTCTGGCCGCTGTTTACATTCCACAGATTGCAAATGTGCAGGAGGAGCAGCGCACGCTCGCGGACCAAGTTTCGAGTGTGGAGTGGACCTTCCTGGACTCCTTGTGTATTATCGATACTGGGTGATTTTAACAAGGGAAATCTCAGCCATGAACTACCGCAGAGCTTGTTCCGCTCTGACGAAGGCGCAACAAGGAGGAGAGAGCGGCGCGTTTTAAACTCACGAGTGTGACTGGGAAGAGTTTTGATGAGTGAAAGAGCCATTATAATAATCCCGAGCTGCAACTCTCAACACTGCATCTAGCTCCGCCCACCCCAGCCCCGACACGCCACCGCGGACCCCCGCGCTCCCCCACTCAACAACTCTGCTTCCCAGTCACAGTCGTACTTTTAAACAGCCAATGCACATGGAAACAGCACGAGGACCGCGGTTATGTTAGAATAATCTGTTGTGAAACAGAAAGTCCGAGACGCGGAGGCCAAAGTCACACGGAGGCAAAACGCAAAATGCTCAAAACGCTCAAAACGCCAGGACCACCGGTCCCACCCAACATAACGTTTAACAAATGTCTTTATTTAAGTGATGTGACAGAGCCACTGTAACTGTTTAAAGTCTATGACAAGTTAATTAAGTCCTTTATATATATTCTTTATATACAAACAGAACAGTTTGGACTGAAGTGAAATGTTGCTGTTTTGGGGACAAATTTATATGAAATTACGAATAAAATGTGTTATTTTAAGCAGAAATTCCTTATTTTGTATTTGTTTATTACTATGAGCTATAACGTTTATCTAAAAAATGATTTAATATGTGTTTAAATGGTTTACTGAATGTACAAAAAAATTAACCGATTACTCGATTAATCGAAGAAAAGAATCGATAGATTACTCGATTACTAAAATAATCGATAGCTTCAGCCCTACCGGGGACAAACGGAGACTACAGCGCATTTGTGCGCTTTGCTGAGAAGGTGATCGGTACCGCCAGTCTCCAGGACTCTGGGACGAGCAGGTCTGATTACAGCTGACCCTTCTCACCCCGGACATGGACTATTTGAACCACTCCCCTCAGGCAGGAGTCTAACTGTCCATCCGGACCAGTAAAATATCATGATATATCGTTGAATATCATGAGAAATATATTGATTATTCGCATGTATGGCAAAATCATGATATTGTCGTATCATGAGCTGTGTATCGCATCGAATCGTGAGGGACCCTGTGATTACCAGACCTCTTGGTGTGATTGTGATACATTTAGTTTGTTGCAATATTGATTATAGCATCAGCCAATATTGCAGTATGAATACCTTTGTGATATATTGATAACATACTGTTGATAGGATTTCTTCATTTCCAACTTTCTTTGTTTTACTTTTCATCACAAAAACCCTTAGCCTGATGTAAAAGTATGTAAAATATTTACTATATCTTAACAAACTAAATCATAATTAGAAAGGTTTTCATGTTCTTTCATTAGCGGGTCATGAGGCTTCTGAATCAGTACATGGGCTTTTAAATTATAATACATTCAATCAGAATTCCAGACGCAGCTGCAATGTTCCCTTTAATATGTTTAACCTTGAATCTTTACAATGGCAATACTGAGGCAATTTCATTACGCTCTGCAAAGGACATCCCACCTGACAATTGATACATGAAAACGCATCTTGTGATTAGATGTCAGGAGACCCTTTTTGAAGCTTTTGAAGATCCGTCCTTCCCATTGCCCTTGCTCTTCAAGTCGTGCACTCAATGGAATAAACGACTAAACTGCTCTGGAAGTTTGATAATTACACAAACTATGTATTTAGAGTCTTTAAGGTCAGGCTTTTGTCAATGCAAAGAATGCTAATGTACAAGACTATTGCTGTCAGCTCTTTTCCCTGCTGCATTTAAATGGCTGTTTAGTTCGGTCCTCGCCGCTGATGCAGTTATACCAAGGTCAAAATACTGTACGCGAATTAGATTTATTCAAATTTGTGCGTTTATGCATCAAACTGGAGGTAAAAGTCATCTGGCGTTTACACAACACCTCACCTACACACCACTTAAGAGCGGTGAGTGTGTCCATGCCAATACAGCACAAATGTCTGCCATCTGTAGGAGGCGACGGGGAGGTGTGTGGGTCAGCGGTAGCGGGGTGAACCAGGGAGATGAAAGCGGTGCACTCTGTGGATACAAACATGAAGAAGAGGAGGTTGTCTGAGTTTGTGCGCATGCGGATGTCAGCTACACTAAATATTGGATTCCATTTAGAGCTGTCAAACTCATGTGATTAATCCTAAACATTGGATGTATATATAATGAATTAACGCAATATCTGATTAGAGCATTTGTGCTCTTTTAGATTACGCAGGAGCTGTTCCTGAAGAGAAGGAAGGTGCTACAGGAGCAGAACTGATGTACATAAAATCCATCCGTATGTAGACGAGCTCAGATCACTCACACCCGCAAGTGACCAATGAAGGGCCTTATACCCCACAAAACCATGTGTTTGATCATGTATATTTACTTGAAACATGTGACCACACAGATTTATCAAGAAATAAACTTAAATTAGAGCAATTAGGACTAAAATAGTCAAATGTGTTTAAATGTATTACATTCTTAAATCGATACTTCAAATTAGAATGTTTCATCGATAACGGGGAACATTACATTCAGTGACACAGAATGCGCGCTCTCCAAGCTCTGTTGTGGGATTGAATGGCCGTAACCTGCTCAGACAGCTGTGCGTGATGAGAAGGTCGGACCACGGATCGAGTTATGAAAGGTGGACGCGGTTTTGTCCCTGAACATGTACACCTTTTTATTTATTGCATTAGGCACATCTAAATTCATGCCCTCAGGACTCATTTTTCCGTGTATGAGTCGCATGGTAATAAAACGCATATCATTTTACAGCTTAACAGAGAAAGTGACTCTGAAGTCATTGTGGGCGGAGGCAAAGGAAAGACTCAGTTGTATTTAAAACGCATTAATTCTCAGGTGCAGATGTCACCAGTTTAGTGCTTTCGTGAACTTTTTTCCTTCGTCCATTTCATTACGTTGCATGTATTTGAATGCTCAGTATGGAATATTTTTAAAATACGGTGCAGGTTGGGAAAATAGATGCCATGGCGTGGTGCAGGACGGGCTGCTGCAGCTCAGAGAACTAAACACCCAAAACACACAGACTGTTCATGTGGCCTAGTGACAAAGATGCAGTTGTTTTTAGCACACTGATTTTAACATCATTTGAACCAAATGTTGTAATGACATTTCTTTTTATGATTGTCCTGGTCTATAGTGCTTCTTTAGACCTAGTTCTGATTTAGACCTATTCTAGACTAAGCCTGGTCCAATACCTGCTTTAGTCCTGATTTATAGCTTATCCTTGTTTTTTCCTGGTAGTTATGGTTTGTTTAGTCTTGGTTAAAACCTGATCTTGTCCTCTGTCTGCTTTGCACTAGTCAAGTCAGGTTTCTGGTAAACACTGGGTTTGTTTTGTATGGGTTTTAGTACTGTAGTCCTGTTTTTAGTAATATGACAGAGGAATGTTATATAAAATGTATTTCTCTGAAAGTAAAATAAGTCAATTGCTGTTGTTGAACTGTGCCATTGTATGGACTGTGAGTTGTTTGTGGATCTTAAATCATAAAACAGAAAATGATGATGCAATTTCAGACCTTAGACTAATACAAGTTTGAGACCCAAATGAGTTCTTAAGATGATCCAAAAGAACCAAAACATCCTCTACAAGTTACCAGCCATTATCATCCATCTATTTGTGAGTTTCCTGTTTATAGCTGATATTTTGAGGACTAGCCCTTTCAAAGATGTGTCTTTGGAATTGTCCATTGCTATGGCAACAATGTTAGATTTACATCAATCAAACCCATGGATACAAATGCTTCTGTCAGTCTAAATAGGATTTTCCGACAGCAACATTGCCATACGGGTCAGCCTCAGGGAGAGAAGGTCAAGAGTTTGCTCCCCAGACACAATGTGGAGTTTGCATGTTCTACCTGTGTCTATCTTGTTTAAATACAAGTACAAGAATAAAGCAACTAGGGCAGTGCAATTCATCAAATATTAACTGAGATTCAGTAATTTCCTACCGTCAATAATCATCAACTTTGGCAATGCAGACTTTGGCAAAGTCTGCATTTTTATGTTCAAGGAATTGAAATCCATTTTAATCAGTATTTGAAGAGACACAATACAAATCAACTTAAAGATTGGAATTAGTCAATATGAGGAAAACAACTTGTGATTCATATTTTTTGCCCAGCCTCAATTTAAACTTCCACATCAATAAATCACAACAGCAATGAAAACTGATTTCCACATCCACCAGCACATCCATTTCTCAGTTTATTCCTGCAACAGTTTGATGCTTTAGGGCACAGTTCCAAGCCGTGACTTCCATTGTTTTCCTCTAGAGGACAGTAGAGCCACAAACAATCTCAACCGTACGTTACTGAGCCAGAGGGGCTGAAATCCAGTGACTCTTCGCAGATGGCACATTTACCAACATTAGCTTTGTCCAAGAGCAAGCCTGTGGCATTCCCCATATTTATTTCTAACAATCACCCGCTGCTGCAGAGACGATGAGCCACCAGCGCACAGGCTAATACCACCAGCGAGAGCCACGCTGCAGCAGTGTAAGCCGATCAAAAGGAGCCGGGGGACAACAAGGCGCCAGAATGAGTCATCCTCACAGCAGTCGTGTCAATGGCCTCCCACGGCAGTCTCCTCCAGAGGCTGGATGTCTATGCTGCACTAGGAGTCTGCACGACAGGGGGGTGAGGGTGCAACTCCAAGTGTGTTTGCAAGCAAGGAAAACATGTTTAATATCATTATCCTTGTCCGCCTTTGCAAAGTGGAGTGAGCAGCCAAAATATGAGAGCGGAAAATCAAAAGGATGCAAGTGACTTTTGAGGTAAAGAGTTATATCAAATGAAAACGTGTGACAAAAGTGACAACAAATATTCATAACAAAATTCATCCAAGTTAAGCAGGTAAAGCAAAAGCATTAATTTGGGTCAAAATGAGACCACTGTGTTGTCTGCATCTTATCATGCGATAGTGTTTTATTATGTTTGTTGGCTTTACTGTGACAGCAAACCTCGCTCTGGCCTCTGAAACTGGTGAAAAGCACTTATAAACTCATTGTGGTGAATAATTAGCATCCTCAATAATACATGTGGACTGCTGCAAAGTGCTTGAAATGAACTAGTTGTTTTTCACATGTTTAAAGACTATAAAAATCAGGTACAGCACCTTTTTAAAAGATAATTCCTTAAAAGAAAATACATTTCATTTGAAAAAGAAAATAGTTGTTATTGTTAAAAATACCTCTAAAACCATGCATTCTTATTGTGAGCCGGACCTCTTCTCAGATTAGACTGTATCTGGTAGTAGTTTACTTCAGTAGTTTACTCTAACATGTACTTAGCACTTATTTAATATACAGTCTGGCTTTTGTTAACTTCATCACTTAATTCCGGGTTACTACCTTTGAAAGCTACAGACTGCTGACCAGAAGAACCTCACAAAAGCTATACATCTAAAGGCCAATTCATGTTTTTTTCTCGCCCAGGGCTCAGGGAAATAAATGATGTCATTTTCTTCCTGGCAGCTCAGATTTGGCAGTTCGTGCGGCTTGTTCTCGACGCATTAGCTGCGCAGAACCTTTACAACAGGGCTGTCCGAGAACAGTAGCAGTTGTCAGTAGGTTCAACATGTCAAACAGATGTAGCTTGGGATCCCCTGGGTAAATTATTCGTTTAAAATTGTTGATCAAGCATACTTTGTACTCTGTTATCCATTTATCAAGTGGTGTACACCTATCAATTTTTTATTTTATTTTTTCAAATAAAAAAACTAGACTAAAAGAAAAGCTCTTTTTAAAGGACTGAAAAGCAGGTTTGTGGAAATGCAAGCCCTTTCACAGTAAGGTCACATTTTGTCTGAATTGTACATGGCCTGCTTGTTTCCATGGAAATGTTTTTCTTTTGGCTATACTATCCCACCGTGTGATGTTCTTAAGTATGGTTTTAACTTTATATTGTGGCTTTATAGGTGCTGTACCAGATTTTTACAGTCTTTAAAACATGAAAAACAGAAATGGTTACTTTTTCATAGTTTGCAGTACAAATGCATTTCCCACTTACCTTTAAGAGTGAGTATAAGGCCCATTTAAAATATGCCTACATTACCAAAATAAAGTTGTAACCTTTTTACATTAAATTCGTAATTTTATGAGAAAAAAGTCATCGCTGGCTCCTACGAGAATAAAGTTGTAATATTACGAGAATAAAGTTGTAATATTATGAGAATAAAGTAGTAATATTACGAGAATAAAGTAGTCATATTACGAGAATAAAGTAGTCATATTAGAGAATAAAGTAGTCATATTAAGAGAATAAAGTAGTCATATTAAGAGAATAAAGTAGTCATATTAAGAGAATAAAGTAGTCATATTAAGAGAATAAAAAGTATCAGATTAAAGAGAATAAAGTAATCATATTAAGAGAATAAAGTAGTCATATTATGAGAATAAAGTAGAAGTACACGGAATTAAAGTTGTATTGAAAAAAATGTAGGGACCAACAAAGGAACCAAATGGTGCCTCGACAAGTTAAAATTGAACATAAATGCCCCAAATAGATGTCAAACTTTATAATGCTGTCACAAACTATTATTTCCTCCGTGGAGTGATCCCATTTCCATGGTAAATGCCCTGCGCACAGAGCACTCTTTGGCAGGACACTGACCACACTCAGCTGCAGGTGAAGGAGTCTCAGCGTGATTTTCACCAATAATCTGCTCCCACGACTCTTCAGGCGCTCGACCCTTCTAAACTATGTATTAAATCACTGTTCATAGGGCTGTTGTTGGATAGATTTTACAATGTAGCTCTTGTTTACAGGCTTGTGGAGTTGTGCACAATCACGGCAGTGACGGTTCCTGGAACATCTACAGGATGCGGGGTGGACGTAGTGCTCCAGACCCTGCACTGTGGCCCTGAGTCTAGTGCGGACAGTATGTGCTGGTATGTTCTGCAGAATTCTGGATCAGGGACTAAAACCAGTTTCAGCTCTGTGTATTGGACTAGTTTATAATCTTTGGTGACATTTCCAGCAGGGCAGCACACAGATAGAGGATGCTCTTCAGTCCTCCAAAGTGCAACGCAATAACTTAATTTGTGTTTTTTTTTTCTTTGCAAATCAAAGCACCCTCACAGTTAATCTATGTGTAAAATAAAAAGGCTGCTGCGGTGTACCGTGGCGTTGTGCGTGGATCTTGCGGTGCGTGCTGTTGGAGCTGCACTGAAGCCATATGGCCATGTGTAGGACTTGCGTGTTGTGATTATAGTCTCCTCTCATATTAATGTTCAGCCCGGGCTTCATGAGTGTGTTGGCTGTGACTGTGAGTGGTGGACCGGGTTGTATGGATATGTGTGGAACATCATGTAGGCTGTGTTGTACTCAGTGTACATGTTACTGTCATGCAACTGCTGTTGTGATTTTGGGCGTTAAAGAAAAATGCATTTGAATAGAATTTAATTGAATAACCTAACATGATCCAACCGTACGGCAGGTGACTGAGAGAAATAAAATGGAATAATTCAACATGGACTCTTTTTGGTCACACTGGCCATTTGTGCTTTGGGTGAATAAACCAAAATTTTAAAGATAAACATTAAAATGATTGTCGCATCCCCCCAAACATGTATTGCCACCCTCCACTATAGTCTATCCATGCACTGGTGTTAATGGAATACCGAGAGGAATGCCAGAAAGTTTCGAATTTGCGCGTAACAGATTCCCAGTGCGCACGTCTCCACAAGCCCGTAACGAGCCACTATGCGGTAAAAGTTATTCACAATAAACACTTCTGAGAACGGTGATTGTGTGGAAAGTGCACATGTTTAGAATAGTAGATATCAGGGGAAACCATAAGTTGAAGTGCTTTTGCTATACTCTCGGTATAGGTGCCCCTAAAGCTCTTTTAGACGCTTAGTTCTTCTGAGTAATACTATTAACCATTCCTCTCCACCAGGTAGAGGGCCACAAGGACGCACAAATCTGTACATCTTCCAGGCTGATTCCCTCCAGAGATGAGAAAATGGAAAAGCTAAGAGGACACGTCTGACTAGACGCTGCTACCAGGAGAGGGATGACTTTAGCTCCCTGGAGGCTCTGAGTGGAGGCCTGGGCTAAACACAGAGATTGTAGAAGTGGGAAAGCAGTAATTTACAATCTGAGAGAGGGCTACAGAAAGATCCACTGTGGCTTAAGTAAAGATATGTGAAAGCAGTGGGTAACAAGACATAGTATAAGGGATTCATTAATGCTGAGAGGAGTAGCATTCAGGTCCCTCTATTCTAATCTTTACGAAAAGAATTGCTTTTAGAGCAGCCTTTCTCCCTCACACAAAATAACCTGTAATTTCCCCTCTGCATATTGACATTTTACAGTTATAAGATGTAGCCTTCAATCCCATTTGCCTATTTGTCACAAATGGCTGATTTCGTAGCACACTGGGAAAAAGTGGATTCACTATCATTGATTCAATTATTTTAACACCAGCTAAATCGAAAGCCCTACAGTCCTGATACAAACACTGGATTCATTTAGAGAGCTGTTCTTCTTCTTCTCCACTAACACCGACTGACATTTGTGTTCTCTCTAAAATGTCCAACACATTCTCAACACTAAAAGATACCCAATACAGACTTGAATACCACAATGATGATATATATAAAACACTATTATTTAGACTATAAACTGTTATTTTCAACATAAAACTAGTAGTTTATTTGAAATTGCCATCTGTTCTTATACTAGATCTGATATATAGATCAAGACCATTGTAAAACTATGTATGTCATTATTTTCCCCACAAATATTTATTCAAATTCAAATATCTGGGTATCGCATTTTTTATAGATTTTCTTTGGACAACCCTAGTTGGATGTCCTTGTGATTACAATAATTGGCCAGATTGAATGCAATGTAGCTGTTACAACACACCTCGAATAAAACCTTCTGGATAAGATTGCAAGGTCATGTCCAAGCACCATAGTAAAAGCTATTGGCTGAAGAATGCTGGGCGGAGCTGTCCTTTCCAACAGCCCTTATCAGATACCAGCCGCATCAATGCATGGTAGTGAAGGACAGCATATTAAAGAAACTACATTATGCTATTCTTCCCGTTTCATAGTCTACCCTAAGGGCATAGTTGAGAATAAGTGTTGTAACATAATGACTATAACATGTCACCCATATCTTGTACCCCCGCTCCTCTACCCAGAAATGCAAATGGCTTAGTTTGAGATTTGCGTGTTACAGGTACAGGTGCTTCCTGGAGAATGGGCTGAAACAGGGAAGCGTGCCACGGCACTCACCAGGCTGACTCATTCTGGTGAGTAGACCCCGTTCGTTTGCTCATCCGAGGGGAAGGTTAGAGACTATTCTCTAGCGAAAGACCACAGAAATCAATCAAAAAACCATTTGGGGCACATATATGAGGTACCAATACTACTGTAAGAAGGTTAAAAGCTCTGAAAAGTCGATTTTGCATGATGTAGGCCGTTTAATGTCTGGTATGCTATCATGTCCAACACAAAATAATTGGATGCAACATTCAGAATTGAATGTGAAGGATTTAAACCAAGGTCAAGCGTAATAAACATTTCTTCTGAGTAAAATGCTGTCCAAACCATCATACATTGGAAAACACCATGCTGAATAATACAATGTAATGCCATTCTGATAAAAGCCACAATTCTGGAAAAAAAATCAAAAAACAGGATGTTCTATGGTCAAACAGGTTAACAAAGGCTAAAAGAACACCGGCTAAAACGTCCGACCTTGGCTTAGGTCGGATGTAAAGAACACACACTGCAGCACACATTTGTTGGGTTTCCATCCTTTTTGGGGACAATATATGGACTTATATTCCTTTCCTGAGGACTAATCTTAACCTTAAGCACTTGCCTTACCTTAACATTGCTTCTCTATTATCAACTTGATTTTCTAACCTTCTGTTGGTTTAATCAACAATTTGGTTAAGCCCTGCGAGGTGACGTCTGGTTTTTATTTTGGGCCCTACAAAATAAACTGAACTGAAACCCTCATCTGTTTTAGCACAAATCTGAAGTTAAGATAATACAAAGGAACAAACAATCATGAGTTAAAACATTCAAGCAAAAATAGACTATGAAACAGACTTTCTGAAAGGGAATGACACAATTGGGATTTAAAGAAAGCTGCTTTGACACGCTTGGTCCGAACTCCAACAAGAAACCAACAAGAGACCAGCATCAGGGCTCATAAGGAGTTGGCCAATAAATGTAAAGGAGGCAGGTCTCTGCGAAGCAAGTATGTGATTTACAGTTTGTTAAATAAACGCCCAAAGCAGCAAATACAGTCTTCTAAGAGCCACATATACAAGTCCAGCTCATTCTGATGGATCCAAGTCACACATTCATAAAACGGTAAACGCATTGCAGCAGTTGTGCATGTGTGACAGTTGGACAGAAGAGGATAGCCAGCAAAAGTTGAAGGGTAGCCATGTAACTCACCTGGTCCTGGTCACAGCCCACAGCAGCAGCAGGAGCAGCAGGGAAAAAAACAAAGACAAACAGAAGAAACGCAGTTAGATATGAAGCTTAAAAAGGCAAGTTTAATGCAATAGTCAGTCAACATCAACAGTGACCTTGAAGGAAATGTACTTATCCATAACATCACTTTCTGCACTACAACTGGAAATGTAACTTTAATTCTCGTGTACATAGTAATGCCTATTTTTATTTTATACAATAGTAATTTTATTGTTTCTTAATGCATGCCCTTTTGATTTAATATGTTTTTATTATTGATCAGTGTTTTATGTTGCACCTTAATGGTGAGACAAGTTCCTATGTTTGTGAATTTTGTTCATTGACAATGGCAATAAACCCCTTCTGAGTCTGAATTAGGCATTATAGACTGGACTCGTAATTACTAGATTTGAAATGAGTAAATACGTTAACCGTCTCTTTAAACCCTATTTATTTCTCTGTGTGAGTATGACAGAGTATTGACAGAGTATGACAGAATCCATGAAGTCTGCTCGGTCCGTGCACAGGAGCCAGAGAGTAACTGGAATGTATAATATCGTTCCATTGCCATTTAGATTTAGTAGCAAGCATAGATCAATAAGTGCTGGTCAGGCAATTGAAACTGGAACATGAGCGATAAGATGCCATTCGCTCTGCCAGAGTTACAGAATTGGAGATGTCAAGAAAAAAACAAAAAATAAAAAAAAGAGGCAATGGATAATCACTGGGATACACTCTACGTTTTCTTCTTTCAGCCTTAGTTCATGCAAAGGTTGTGTGGTTAAACATAAGTAATAATGGCATGTTATTCTCCAGTGCAAGTCATAACCGACCTCTGAAATCAGACCTGCAAAATGGAGCAAAATGGAGCAAAATGGAGCATAATGCAGCGCCAGTGAGAAACACTACTTCAAAAGAATGAATTTAAAATATATATTTTTTGTGAAGACACTCCTTGACCTTTTGATCGAAAATTAATGACAGTTTAAACTAGATAAAGAAAACCATTTGAACTGAGAAACCACCACGCTAGACCAGACGCATTTATTCTACCCAGCATGTGGCTTTGTGCACATTTAGCATTTATGCAAGGACACATTTTTAAAGATGTCAGTTTCTAAATAGAACTTCTCCACTTTAAAAAAAAATATGGATATTGGGTAAATTCCTCAACATGTTGGTATTTTTTTTCAAAGAACTGAAATCTGTGTAAAGTGAAGCAATTATGGAATCATAATGTGTTTCTTGCCATATTTTGATTTTATTTTATAGCAACTATGATGAGGATTTCAATAATAAATAAATGGTCAAGATTACTATTCGATCGTTATTTTAGGTTGGATTCATTGTGAATGACGAGCAGTTTTAGATAAATATTAAGGTTCATTGACTTCCTGTTCAAAAATGTAGAACTGATAAGCCTTCTCTTCTTCGTGGCATTTGACTGTAATAAGCAGATGGTTTTTGATGATACTCAAACGTGCAATCGAAATACAACTCTGAAAATAAATGGTGAGAACACTATTCTAACCTGTCTTAAAGCTCATGAAAGTCTCATTACAACCTGAAGTCATGGTACAGACAACGCACGACGGTAACAATCATCCATAAGGGCCCACACGGTAAGAAGACCGCACCCAAGATGAGCAAAAGCTAATTAAATTCGGCAGTAAATTTAGATTATTGGCTCAATGTACAAACTATTCAAGTCTGGTCCATTGGTACAAGGGTGTAGAAGCTATGAGAATAAGTGCGATGATATGATAAGTAGGACAGTTTATAATCATATACTACAAGTCTGCTGAAAAGATACAAGTTACAGACTGTATCATTCAAATCTACACCGCCTTCTAGGTGAGAGTGTGAACCTAGATGACAAACTGAAATGGCATTTGAAAAAAAAAGTGTTTTGTCATTCAGCTCTCGACATGTTGCCATGTTTCTGTGAGATTGCTATCTGTTTGATTTGCCAGAAAAGCATAGCCGCTTTCCTTTGGTTTTTGTAGCAGCAGAGCCAAAAGAGATGTTATCAAGACATTTTTGTAAAAGCTCTCCAAAACATTTCCAGCAAAACACAAAACGGGTTCAATAGCGTCTACTTTCCTTCCTGCAATCTTTTGAAGCTCAGTGACAAAACAAGCAACACTGCCTTTAGATTTTACCACACATTTTGCTTCAATTAGTGCTGCCGTGTGCCTCTTGGGGAAAACTGCTGCCTGCTTGCAATTTACCGCTCTCTAATAGTTTTCCGTTCACATTCCGTTCAATTGCACATATTTAGTTTTCAATTAACTCCTTGAAAGGCCTTGAAAGATTCCTAAACAGAGCAAAGTCAGCAGACATAAGGTTTAGAATGCCTAAAAAAGGGGAACACTTTGTCAGGGTACGACCTCAAGTTCTCGATTTCACAACACAGAAAACTTTTTAGTGAACATCTCAAGCAGAAGATGTGTGTGGAGAAAAAACAAGAAGCAGGACGGATAAAAGTTTTACAGGGCTGTGCTGGAGAGCAGCATATGCCCACTCACTTTCTTCTTAGCGTTCACCTTGACAAGTTGTCCACTTAAGTCAAACACAAGCAAAGGAGTGGGCGTGAATTTGTGTGGCAAGTCATTTAGAAAGTCATAACCGTCACACTAATCTGCTGGAGGACTTGGCTATGAGGGAATGGACGGAAATCTCGCCTCAGACTTGGAGATGATGGCTCCGATAAAGTCACCATGGCAGCCTCTCAAGTTGGACCATAAAGATACAATCTCTGACAATTCAGCCTGGCTTTATGCTCTCACATGACTTGTTGTTCCTGTGTGACAATGAATTCAGCTTTACGTTATGGTTGTAACTTCGGACAGCCCCGTATCATGTTCTGAGGGACTATTGCGTTAGTTCTTAGATGATAAATGGCTTTGATAAAGTCACGCTGGCAGCGCTCCTGGTTGTTTAAAGGTCCATGCAGATACAATCAGAGAGGATTTATTCTGCCCCTGTTGCTGTGGCTCTGCTCTGGTAAACTCAGATGAATTATTGTGTCAGGAGCAGAGCCCTAATCCTCCTGCAGCCAGCGGGCCCAGCCTGGCTCCAGCTGTGCATCTCATTAGAACTGGATAGAGAGTGTGAGGGACATTAACAGTGTCATTATCAGGAGCACATAAGATTTTTATAGCCACACTAACAAGGACAAACTTCAGAGCGTAACTTCACATGTCATTATATTACTTTCTAAACAATTACATTTACAAAAAACATGAACCTCCCAAATTAAAAAAAAAACCACATCTGAGGAAACATAAGGCATATTAGACATGTTATGTTGTGTCATTGTTTTTTTTTGTCACCATTAAAATGAAATGTAAAAACTACCAGAGCTTTACACTGAAGTTGTTAACAGAAGTTGTTAACGCATTTGCTAACCTGTCTACACATTCAACTCATCCAGCTACCAGTGCCACTTGGGCAAGCACGGTCAGTTTGTCAGCCTATAAAGCTAAAGCTAGCCTCACATCACTGGGCCAGGAGTCTACAGGCGTAACGAGGTCAAGAAGAACAATATATTTCCAGGCCTAATTTTAGTTTGTCATGCCAACAAGTGTATGTTACGAGCCAACCTTGCGCTGTTGAAGCCGTTGAAAGTGCGTAGTTGTAGTAGGAGAAAATGCTGCTGCCCTCTTTACAATGTAGGGCTGTTCAGTTGAATCAACAAAAAACCTTCAAAAGCACATCTTTGTCTAATTTAGATACCTCTGCACAGTAAATATCTCAGCACCGTCTGGTATGTCATCACAACAATGAAAAATCATTAATGGGCTCATCTCTGTGGCAACTGATGTTCACGTTCTCATTACACGCAGAGAAAGCTGAAATACCTCTGCCTGCCCCTTTACTTTCTGGAAAAAAATAACTATGCATTGTAACAGTCAACACCTTTTAATTAACAGCACAGAGAGCCAACAGCGCTGGAGGGCTTTCAACTAAAGTCAATAAGACGGAGTGAGGATTTTCACTTAATGCTCCGTGGGGGAAGTGACCACAGCTTCTCATTATTTGGGTGCAACCTTTCTGCAAATCTGAACGGCACGTGCAAATGTGTCATCCCATGGGGAATATATTTGTTCAGTTTCTGTTTCCTTTCCTTCCACCCTGATGATCCAGCTGCCCTGTGAATGTAAAGTGGATGTGTCTGCTAGCCAGGCCCAGCAGCCCACCTGTACCTCTCATCTCATTACGGGGCACAAATGGGATATAAAACGCATTATGGCGATAGAATGGGATAAACCGTCATTGCCATATATGCATCGCCAATGACATCAGAAGGAATCAAGGTTAGCACATGAGCAATACCTCATGAGAGAGGCTGTAATGTGATCAGATTCTGGATACATTATGGAACAACACAAAGTTAAGCATGTGTTGCAGAGACATTTATGACATGAATGTTTTTCAAAGACATTTTATTCAAACGCCTACAATGCACTATTTCTGAAATGTTGCTTACGGCCATTTGAACATGCTAATAAGATGCATGTTGCCTGTAGAGGTTGAAAAATCAGCCTGGCAGTTGCAGTTCCACATGGTTTGTCGATTGTCAAAATGTAATGTGCAGGGCATGATATAGCATAACCATTCACTTATGGGGAGCGTGGTTTGAATATTTGGACACTAGGCATTACTCCAGAGTGCATACAAATACAGAGTCTAGTATGGTCTCTGCCAGAGGTTTGTGTGGAGGGAGAGACGGTCAAACGGAGCAAGACCGCAATAAATGTTTCACATCCGAACAGACAACAATCTACAACCACAATTAGTCATTGTCACTTTGCAGCATATGTAATCTAATCCCTGTTTACATGGCAAATGTGGTCAGGAAAAGGTGACATTCTCGACTAATTTGATCTGCATTTAGACGTAAAGGTGAGGTACTGTTTTTTTAGGTGTGAAAAGCTGCAGTACACACATTTTTCCACCAAACGCCGCGGTAATCGTGCCACTTGTTTACATATTGGGGAAAACGTGTGTGCATTTCTGAGGCATTGCTCATGCGCTAAAAGTAATCAAAGATGCATGATTTTCTGACAGTTTCTCATATAGATATCAACATACGAGACCTAATAGCGTTGGTGGGTCAGTTGCACGTTGTCAATCACTACCTCTCCCACTGTTTTCATCAGAGCGCAGATTGAATGCAGGTTGAATGTTATGAACACAAAGGTCGTTGTCGGGAGAAAAAGACCGATCCAATATCAAAACATTGCATATTTTTCAAAAACAGTGGCTGTCTAAACGACACCTAATTTTTGTATGTGTATAAATGTGAACCTTTAATCAGTTCATTTTCATTTCAGTTTACTGCCAGTAGAAAAGAACCACATTGGAAAGAAAAGATGCGAGAGGCTTAAAGTGCCTAGCATTCATAAACACGTCCATTCAAACCAGAAAACAGTTTTGGAAACACAAACCACATAAAAAAGACAAGACACTATAAATGTATAATTTCGAAAAGGATAAAAACAAATGAAAGTGCCTGTTTCAGTTTAAAAGGCATTGTTTAAGGACATCACGGCCTGTGGGAAGAAACTCCTGCTGTAATGCATTTATTTGAGGGCAATAGCGCTACCATTTTTTATATCGATATGAAAGATATACAAAGAATGAAGAAATGGACCTTAAATGAATGCCTTGACTTGCATTTGTCAATTATTATTGATATTTGCATAGCAGAATCAATACCCAAATTTGACTGAGTCACTATCAATATATTGATATTTCAATATCGATACTCAATTAAATTTATTTTTGTAACACCCAAAATCACAACAGTACAGTGAAAAACATTAGAATAAAAACAGAATAAACAATGTTCATAGGGACTTGGTAATGTCCCAGCATCCCGTGTCCTTAGACAGTGGTCCCAAGCTCCCCTGTCCTTAGACCCTCCTTCTCAGCCAGGAAAAACTACCAAACCTCTTTGGGAAAAAGAAACCTGGAGAAGTTCCACAGTGAAGGAGAGATCCGACTTCCTCGGACGGACAGGCGGACGCGCCTCAATTTGAAGACGGTGGAGCTCGACCCACTCCCGTCCCAACGTCACTGTCACTGCCAGGATGATCAGATGGGTCATTGATAATCGATACTGCCAGAGAAAGTAGTTAATAAAGGTCCGCCAGGACCATACAGCGCCGCACGAACTGTCCTTCAGGCCCACATGGGAAGTGTCTAATGTCAAATGAATCAAAATAACTATACATTTAGACATATTAAGCTGTTAAAATACAAGAACAAATAACTAGAATCAGAAAAGGTTTATTGCCAATGTCAATGAACAGAATTCACAAACATAGGAACTTGTTTTGGCATTTAGGTGCAACATAAAACGCTGATCAATAATAAAAACAACATATATGAAATCAAAAGAGCCTGCATTAAGAAATGCATGCCATTTCTTGTTAGAAACATTCCAAAAAGTCTCAATGGTTAAAACTACCATATTGTTACACTAGATGTGCTGTTTACCACTGTAAACAGCACATCAGTGGTCCATGACCAGTGGCCATGAGTGGTCAGAGGATGGTTTGGAAATGGCATCAAATCCAAGAGTCATTTTATTTTCAGTGTAAAAGAGCTTATAACAGGATTATCTGAGTCCACTCAGGCCTGATTTAGGGCCGTATTTTGCCCCCGGCGGTAGCGTTGACGTGAGCCTTTTCCAGGGGGCGGAGTCAGGGCGCAATTTTGCTATCTTCCCAACTTTAGCGCTGGCATAAAGAGGCTTGACTTGGCGGCTGGGTGCCAGTCCATATATGGTGATAGTGTTCCAATGACTGGTGATCCAATGACTGGTGATCCAATGACTAATAACTGTGGCATTCAAAGGCACCTCCTGTGTGGGAGATGTTTGTCATGGCCTCATATACAGGCAATGAAAGAAGTTTCACAATAAAAAGGTTGATTTCCTGTTTTTCAATGAGTTCCCAAAATTTTAAAAATAAAATAAAATATTGAAATGCATTCTAGACCCAGCTCACGGTGCCCACAGTAGGTGGCTCATGGCTCACGGTGGAAACGGCTGGATCACTGATCAGAAACACAACCGCGCATCACTAGTGT
This sequence comes from Chaenogobius annularis, assembly GCA_015082035.1. Lineage (NCBI taxonomy): Eukaryota > Metazoa > Chordata > Actinopteri > Gobiiformes > Gobiidae > Chaenogobius > Chaenogobius annularis. The sequence goes on along the minus strand of BJKM01000092.1, from coordinate 524,710 downwards.
CCGCACTGCGCCGTGTGCGGTGTATCAGGGAGACAGAGGGAAGTTTCCCCTCATCTGTAAAGCTTCTCCTAAAATAGAAAACACTAATTGGTCACTTATGCTTGAGGCAAATATCTAAAACGCATAAACATCCCCAAGCTAATATTAACGCTAGTTTTGAAGTTTATTTGTTTTGATTCTGGCCATTCACAGAATGCACCAGACCACGCCCTCAAGTTGCTTTACTCCACCTCATATTTTGGCATAATCACACCTCTTGTTTAGAAGTCCACGCCCTGCGCTGTCATCAATTGTGCCGACTTCAAGGTGTGACGCAATGAGCTCTGCTGCGACCTGTTAACGCTACCGCCGGGGGCAAAATACAGCCCTTAGAGCAAGGACAAAAAAAAACCTTCTCCCTAAAAACTATTTGAGTTTGCTGTGCTATTTAACTATGTCTTGTATTGACATTTAAATGATTGGCGTTTTGGAGCACAAACAGAAAAGGTACAAATAATTTGAAGCTTTGTGCAACCTAGACATGCATACGGAGGTTAGTGTGTGTAAGACACGTCAGCATTGTGGGTGTGTGGAGGAGGGCACGAGTGAATGAATCTGTTTAATTTGGTCACGCTTTAGCCACACGCATGCAGAGATCCATGGGTTTGTGTGAGGCAAACACAGAGCCGCAATGCGGTGTGTGTGTGTGTGTGTGTGTGTGTGTGAGGGGAGGAGGCACAGTGGAGCCCCGGGTTTATGTGCGTGACCGTATAGTGAATTTTTGGACGTGCTCTTCCTCCATGGATCAGATGTAGTAGGTCAGACCTGTGTCCAGTGATTATTTATAAAGAGACACTAGGATCATTCAGCTTGACCATGCGTGAGACTGCACATCGTTCAGCCACATATGATCACAACACTTACACATAGTCGTGTATCATAATTGTATGTCTCAGACGCTTGTGACTAAATGCTCACTGTTTACAATTGAATGGGCTTTTATAGAGAAATAAAGTACCTATTTCAAAGATTCACCAAAGATGTCTTAAGCTTTTTTTCGCTGATCCTTTCACCTCCGAACCGTGTCTCTGAAAAGTGCATACCGCAAACGGCAGCTCTAGACCTTGCATAGAGGTGTGCAATGTTTCACTTTTATGTTTTTTGTAAATACCACCTTTGACGGCGAGCTTAGTATGCGGCTTTCACACCTCGTGTTGTGAGTACCGAGGCTTTATGGATGAGAACCCAGATCTGTGAGGTGTCCACGCTCTCAAGGGATTTTTTTTAAAGCAATAAAACAATCTATAATTCATGCACATTAGTTATAGTTTAGTGGTATACTGTGGGCAGAGGTGGCCAAAGTACTGAAGTTCACTACTCAAGTAAAAATACAAGTTACGCTTTTTTTTTGTGTGACTCTTTTATTATCCTTTATTTCGTAAAATTACCAAGTCAAAGTCAAACACCACTAAAATATGATTCAGTCAGTTTGTTTATGCATCTACCTGCACCGTCGCCACGTGAACGCACGCCTCCTCCCTCACCTCCATGCCTTATTCGCACCCTCAGCTCTCTTTTCCCTCTCCCCCGGTTTTTCTCGCGTTCACACCACGGCCTTGAGTCCAATCAGCTTGCATTTCATGTGTGAGTCCCCGCCGTGTGATCAAAAGGGAAAAGGGTGGAAAAAAAGCAAAGTGCTGCTGTACGACCACACACTGAGCCCCACGCTGGCTCCGTAAAAAGGCCAAAAACAAAGCAAATTTCAACAAAATAACATGCCTGTTTAAAAAATGTAAGGTGTAGAAAGTACAGATACGTGGGTTAAAAAGTAAGGAGTAGAAGTAAAAAGTCACCAGAAATTGTAATACTATTTTTTTTAAAGTACAGATACCAGAAACAATGTCTTAAGTACAGTAACAAAGTAAGAAATACGTGCTTTTTGCTCTGTACAAGCAAGCCCAGTCAGCCTACCTAGCAAACTGTGCCATCAGTCATTTTCAGAACGATTGTACTCATGACTTGGTAAAAGTGTTGTTTTTTTGAGCTGCCAATTTTGAAGTAATAATTCTCAAGCTGTACTTCCACTACTGTCAACAGTGACAGTAAAAGCTGCCACGCCGTGCAGTACACAGCGACAGCCCCTTAATAACAAGCCCGTTCATGTAGGAAATGCTAAGAGGATGTTGAGTGTTCAGTGGCAGAGTACACTTTCATTATTTCAGGGTAATTTCTCTCGTTTATGCATTCACTCAACCATTGGCAAACATCCGCTGCGTTTTTAGAAAGTCGAAATACTGGTGCACAGTCACTATCAGACAACAGCACACCGTACGGGGGGACGGGGGGGGGGGGGTAAGTTCCCTCATCACACCCTGCAGACAAGGGAGTACAAAGACTGTTGACTTTTCCAATTGGGCAAACTCCGAATCCACTTCATTCATTATAAAGGCATTAACTTTGTCTTGTGACTTGATGTTTGGACTTGCAGTTCAAGATAAGGATTCTAAAAAAAAAAACACTGCTGACAATAAACACATCGGCTTGACATTACTCTGAGCCTTTATTCGTCTGTGAAACTTTATACAGCAAGGTGACAAAGTGAATGAGGGCCATTAAAACTGCCTCTTCACCCTGTTCACTCATGTCCATATTTAATCTCGAGCTGTTGGCTGTGTGGGCTGGCAACAGTTTATACACTCGTCCTTTCGTCATTTCCTGGAGTTGGAGTGATTGGTGCCGCTAAGATGCACTCCTAATGAATATTCCACTCAAGGGCCATTCTCTCCTCCAGCAAATGCTGAGATTTATTCTGTATACTCCATTGGGGCCTCGAGTAGCCTAATTCAAACTAACAATCATTTTCACAGTGAATATCCAGAGGTAATTTAGTTAGGTTTATAATTTATTCCTCAGGAACCCTGTACAGACACATCCATCCGGCATAAAGAACCAATGCTTTTCGCCAGCTTTAGCTAAAGGCTACATGCGTCTGCCCGGAGCACTCTGATGGGCTGTGTTTCTAATGTGAACTTTACAAATAGCTTGAGATTTATCAAAGCTGGCCACAGTCTAAGTCGGTTATGAGGGCATTATGGGGATTTTCTATCTACCCTGGTCAGTCGGTTTGCAATTCATTTTCAACGCCATAAAATATTTCACCAGCGGATAATTGGACAAGAGAGCTTTTTTTTTTTTTTTTTATTATTTGATTTCCTTTTCTCTTACATTTAATTAATTGTTATTTATTGTATGTATTTTTCTGTATATTCTGGTATTTTCTAAATGTATTATTGTTTATGTATACATGAAAAAAAAAAATGTTGCTTTTTTTTTTTCAATCCAGTCCATCTATGTTTATGTCAGACTTTAAAGGGTAATCTCTGTGGGACCATGGACGTAGTGATGATTAATGCCAGTGATTTTTGTTTTTCGATCCGATACAAAGTAATACTATGGTAAATATCGCTTATATTGATCCGATTCTAGTGCATTGGAATTCAAACTCCTACAAAAAACAATTTTACCTTGGCAGAAGGAGAAGCTATCATTATCTCCACTCCAAATGGAACTGTTAAACACTCAAATAAGTCTTCAGTATCATGAAATCCATCCACGTATTGCTACTTTGAAGGTATTGTTAAGTCCTTTTTTGATACCAAACTGTCTGCTTTTCACACAAGTTTGCTCAAGGACGCGATGGCAGCACCTGCAAAAGGAAGAGAGAACACTTGCTTTTATCTGGTTGTCATTATTTCACATTGGAAACAGTCGTCAGCAGGATTGTGTAACCTTCCCCGCCCAATAAATATTTGACGGTCTTCTAGTGTCCTGAGCTCTGTAGGCACAAGAGCAGAGAGGGCACTGCCTCCACATTATTGAGATGCTTTCTGAACACCTCCGCCATAACCTCAGGACATCCCAGTGAGACTAAGATAGGCTGTCTGATGGAGCGTGTTTTTCTGTGACTTTTGTATTTCACACAAATTCAAAGAGAAGAGAATCTGCAAAATATGTTTGGTGCTGTCTATTGTTTCTATTCGGAGCTAAAGGCCACATCTGTCATCCTTGCACCAGCGTCCAGCCTCAGATCAGAGTGAATGCGGCGCCTCTTTGTCCCTAATGTCAACCCGGCTCCGTCTCTGCTGCTAATGACTACACCAATTACCATGTGTTCTGCCGAGGAAACCGTTGTTGTGGAAGAGTCTGCAATGAGTCTATGAAAACAGAAATAATGAATGGACTTGAAATGCATAGCCATCTAAGTAACTAAGTTTGAAGTGTTGAATAATTGCTAAATGTGTTGTGCTAATGTGCAGGGAGTTAACATTTTCAGAGCCCTTTTCAAGAGGAATTTTGCTGTGTGACTAATGCCACACGATGAACCCATTTTATCAACACTACATTCAAAGGACAGAACACATTTTCTTCTCCAATGCTTATGCAATACAACCTAATATGCCTTTTCCACCTTAAAAACATATTGTGTAGATTGCATCCTAAATCTGCAAAGTGATTTTATTAAACAGTCAATTATGCAAACACTGTTCTTAATAGATTAATACGTAAAATAATTGCCGATACATAATCTTAATTAGGATTTTGAATTGCTATGAGACATTGGGCAAATCATTCCCAAATTAAAGCATAAATACATTTGTAGATTGAAACTGGTAGTGCATCAAGCCTCACATTAACATTTAGTTGCAGAGATCCACTTTTCTCATCAATCTGGAGTTTTGTAAATCCAGTATAAGGTCCTGGCTTTCTTCTACCCTTGATCTTTTGTAAATCCTGGCGCGCAAAAGTTATCCACGATCTCAGAAACTCAGAATAAGTTTGTTAATTGCAGCCGGTGCCGTTAGTTTCAATGCGAATTCCCCGGCGCCATCACTGCCAGTGTGAAGTTTGGTGGTGTATGCTGGGATACTGTGACGACAACTGCAGGATTAAACATGAGAGAGACAAAAGCAATCAAATTCTAACTGCCAGATAGTAACGACAGCAAACATGTTGGCATACGCTAGTGCTTATTTTGTGGTAAACTAAGCTGAACTCTCTCTGACCCTGTCCAGAACCTTCAAAGTTTTGTATCCCCCGTCATTAAAGCTTACCGTAACTCTTTTATACCACAATGACCTCAAAAATGTTCCGCACTTCAGCTGTAAAAATTGCATCAGCTGTGGTTCGCCTTTCCCGTTCTCCTCCAGCCTAATGGACCCATTAGTACAAGCAATTGTTCAGAAAGTGGACTCATTCATTTCTCCAGTCCATAACAGTTACTGTCTGAAGCAACTGAAGACAAAGTGAAATAAACAGCATTCTTTTCTTGTGTGGACTGATAACTCTTCGTGACATTACACACCTTTGCATACAGCCGTTAGTACCGCTTCGAGCTGGAGACTGTCAAGTGTGTCTGGGCAGAAATTGGAGGCGCATTACCTCGAATTGGCTCCCTCGGGCTAAAAACACTTCGTTCCTCTGGTGCATGACATTAGCTTAATACGTGTCAAGGAAATCGAGTGGAAGTGATAAAACAAAAAAAAGGTGGTTTGTGACAGGATGACATGACCACGGAACAAACGCCAACTTTTAACAGCATTTTCTACTTTTTTTTTTTTTTTTCGACAGGAATTGTTTTGAAGACTTTGATAAGGCCACAAACGCATCTCATTAAGGCAGCAATAGAGAAGGTTATAAATAGCAACATTCTGAATTATTTTTGTGTATTTCTGGTAAAACTGGACAAGATGCAAGGTAAGATTGATTGATTTGTGATCAAACTCATGTGTGTTCAAAAGGTATCAACTTGTGACAAAGACATTTTCATTCATCTTTCTTCTGTAATTAACGTGCATGAACAGAGATTTTTTGCCATTTAGCAGGAGGGATGGCTCAGAAAAGTGGTGAATTATTATCTAAATATATCTTGAAAGATGGAGCACTGCAGAAGAAAAAAAAACAGTGTTGGTTTCCATTTTCTGACCATCAGTGTTATATAATCCGACAAGGCTAATGTTAAAAATTAACATAGGGTAGTTCCAAAACACAAACTATACCTTCGTTTTAAAAAGCAAAAGGAAACAAATGAGTCTGCTACTGTTAAACAATTCTATGAAAATATCCTTAACTAAATTATAAAAAGATATACTTGTCTTTAAAGGATTAAAGTTGTCTGTGAATTGAGAAGTCAAGATCTTCATACATTATGCAGTTGTTTGCTGAATAACAAGGAAATACTTGACTCATTTGGAAACACATTGACAAATTATTGTAATGGTTAGTGATGCTTCATTAAAAATTGCAAATTTAACTTAGCTTAGATTTGAGCTAAGTTAAATTTACTCAAATCTAAAATTAATTGTTAAAAGGAAATCAATAAACTGTCGGTAAACAACCTTTTCAAGGACTTTGCCCCAAAATGGCAGATTAGAGATGGGCCGGTAATTACTCAGTACTGCGGCATCAAGACTGCTCTTCTTTAGGAGAGGCTTTATGACCGCAGTTTTCAAAGACATTGGGAATGTTCCAGATTGAAGCGACATGTTAACTATTTGAGTGAGAGGTGCTAACAAACTGTTCAGCACAGACTTTAGAAATCTGGTGGGTAACACATCGAGGCAGCATGTAGATGAACTCAGGCTGGTGATGATCTTCTCCTGGACAGTTTTGTCAGTTACAGGTGCAAAGTGAGTCAGCTCTAAGTGTGTAGGTGGTTTGAGGGTTATTTTTTGCATTGTAGAATGTATAGCATTTTTAATGCCCTGAACTTTGTTATTAAAGAATAATGCAAACTCATTACACTTGGATGTGGAAATGAGTTCTAACGGCAGCTGAGCTAGAGGGTTTGTTAAAACCAACATCACATCTAGTAAACCAAAAACTCAGAAATATTGAATTTCAAACAGTCTTTTTACATTTTGGGCGGCAGATGGGGTATGGAATTATCTACCAATTTCAATTGTGCCTGTTATTTAGAAAGATGCTTCAGAAGCTGGTGGCTGGAACGCTGATATACCGGTACTTAACCCTAAAAACAGGTCACATGTTTTGCTTTTTGGGGCATTTTTACAGTTTCCTATAGCTGGATGAAGTCTGAGTAAAATCATGGGTTTTAGTTTTACCATAGTCTGAAGACTTAAGTCCACAACTAATTGTAAATTGCCGACCTACTCTATTTAACCTATGCACCTAATATTAAGCTTTACAGAATATAATTCATTAAATTGATCATAATCAAAACTTCAGATTCTAAAACCTGTCTTCTCAACCTGCTCTTCTGCTGTTGTGCCTTCTCTTCCCTTCTCATCCTAATAAGTAAACCAACACTCTAGTAAATATAGGTCTGATTTAGTCATACTGCAGACTGTAAAACATGAATGAAAAGGCTGCGTGCTGCCGTTATCGATCGCTAATTAGGTTTTTGGTGAATTAATCTTCTGTATTTAACGTTATTAATGGTTGAATCTTGTATTGCAGTTATCCCTGAATGGATTGAGATGAAATAACTCCGAAAGAGCTAAAAGCCTTGTCTGTTTGGTGGAGGTCAGTCTGTGTCTCTGCTTCCTCCTCTGCCTTGCACACTGACAAAAAGCATGGCAGCTCCTTCTGGCGCTCTTCACAGGGAGCACAGAGGGAAGTCGGACACTCACTGAGCCCGCAACTCAAAGGTTCACTTAAAAGAGTGAGAGACAGGGAAACAAAGCAGCACAGTGAAGGTCAGACTTCACAGTGATGAACAGTTGCTGTGAAAAGTGGGGCGGACATAATCGCTCATTTTCAAAAGTGGAGGTGACGTGAACCCCCCCCCCTTACTGCATGGGTCCGACTCCCATGATTTCGACCAAAGTATTCTACTGAAATGGCTGTGTGCCAGTTTACAAAAACTATCAAAAGTAGTCTGGGTCAAAGCAAGTGTGTTGGAGCAGTATTTCTAGATTTTAGGAAAGCTTTTGCTACTGTAAACCACCTTGTTTTGATGAGAAAAATAAAGCAGTTTGACTTTTCTAAACAAGCCTGACATTGGCTTAAATCTTATCTTGAATTGAGACAACAATGTGTAAGTAAATGGTGTAAAATTGAGGATAAAAAAACACCCAAATCAAAATGTGATCTGGGTGTGCCCCAAGGGCCAATTTTGGCCCTGTAGCTTTGCTGCTTGTATATAAATGACACAATTGTTTATGTAGTAAAAGACAGAGCTGTTAGACAGTTAGTCAACATATCAAAGTGGCTCATGACAACTTTAACTATACACTATACTATACTATACTATACTAATAAAACTGTTCCAATGTGTTTCTGTCTGATGAAAAAGAAAACATGAAATGAACATAAGGTCCAGATTGATCAACATGAGACGGAGGAGGTGAACAAATTCAAGTATCTGGGGGTTGTTTTAGATTCTAAATGTGATGCCAATATTAAAAAAATGACAAGGACCATGAAGACAAATATAAATTGTTTTCAAATTATTCGAACATGAGTATATCTACCCAAGTGTATATGCAAGCAATGATTTTATCTCACATACTGTATATTGTGCCATTGTCTATGGCCAGGCCACAAAATCTGTCTTAAAGCCTTTAGTGTTACTGCATAAACAGACACTTAGTCATCACTGCTGCATCATTCAAAAATGTCATATTATAATGTTTGATAATGTCATCCATTATCCAAGTGTAATGTGTGAACTCATAGAAAAATATAATAATGAAGGTGTGAGGACCAGAGCTGGAATACATGGGAACTGCAGAGTGAAAAGGTGCCGAACAGCTTACTGAAGTCTTTGCCGCTGGAGCATAAGTCACAATTGGACATCAGACTTTTCTCCACAAAACAGACAGATATGCCTGCTTATTTTGTATGTAGTCTTATGTGTATTTTGCATTTCCCGTTGGTAGGACTCTCTGATATCTGAGCTGCAGGGGGCAATAACTGTTCTGCCTAATTTTTAGCTGTTCGCCCTCGCCTCTTCTGTCCAGAGAAATGTGACGCCTGCACAGTGGCTGCAGAGCTGGAGCTAAGGTGAAAGTTAAGCACCAAGAGAAGCTTTGATATTGTGACGTCCCTGGGTGGAAGTACAAAGCCGGTCAATCACTCTGTGGGAATGTAAGGGAACATACCTAGTGTATATATGAGGCAGATTAAAATGCCTTATGAAAATGTTGCTGTTTTGAAATTTCCCTTCCTGGTTTAATTATTGGTTTATTTGGGTTACATTTTTATTGTAAAAGGTCATTGGGGAGGTTCACTAAATTGGAGACTGCAAATAGATATCAAAGAGTAGGTGGCATGACATCATTATTTTGGGGCCAGCTATTGATGACTCAGACAAAAAATCTCATTACCTGTCAAGTTCTGTATCGGGGCAGCTCACACCCAAACTGGAAAGGATTATTACGTTTGCTGATGTTACATGCACAATATAAAAGGTCCAGCTTCTGTTTTATCCTGGCAAGTCTATAGGTGTAATATTAAGTGATGACATTTTATGAGTCCTGTGACAGTCTGTGCTGCTTGTGCCCGGGAACTGCAGGTACCCAAATGCATTATATACGTTTTGGAGGAAATGAGATTTAATTTAGCACAGAGAACAGCAGTTTGGAGCATGCAGGAAAACAATCTTAGTTTAAGGCAGGTAGAGAATGACTGCGTATCTAATCTCTGTAACAATAAACTTCCTTTCACAACTTTCACAGCTGCATTGCAATTGTCCTCTAGTGTATCTATTCATGAGCCCCAGTCCCATGCTCAAGGCTGGAATGTTATGAATACAAACGTCTGAAGCCATTCTTTTGTGAGTGGAAATGTCCATACACCCAGGCTCAGCACCAGAACACAGCTCTGAATACAAGTACATATAAAAGCAAATGCAAAACAGCCTTTTAAACTCAGTCATAGAAAAGAAAGCCTTCCATATGACTGAATAAACAAGTTTCACTTCAGATCTGTCAGTCAATAGGTCAATTTCATTGCAGCAACTCAACACATCCAACAAGCTACAGGTGATGTTTATTTATGATAGGAGAGTTATCCCTGCTGTCCTTGACATTTGAAAGCACTAGAGCAGTTTATACATGCATGGCAAACAGGTCATAATGGGAGAAGGTTTGAAGGCTGGACCACACCGTGCTGCTGCCTCTTGGCCAGGACAATCTTCAAAAGTATGCTTGTTGGTGTAATCCCTCATTCGTCCAGCAGTGTTTGTTTTGGAAAAAACAAGATGACAACTGAATCTTTTTCTACATTTGTTTGCTTGTTTAGTTTTATATCTTGGTTAAATAAAAGGTACATATCAAAATAAAAAAAATTAAAGAAGAAATGTTTATCTGCTATATAGTTAGAATCTATGACACCCATCACCCACCCGTGCACAATTATTTAATAGTTTTTACATTTTGAATTGAAATATTGATCTAATTAACAGAATAAAAGAAGGAGATGCTCTGACTTCCAGTTGAAACGCCCCAGATCAGCCGCTTTCGGCACTTCTGATTACCGTAACTCGGCCATAGATGCACAATCTTCACAAGTCAAAAAGCTGCAGAAAGTTGAGACTCGAGCTTTCCAAGGCTAGTGTACTATGGTAGTGACTGAAGGCTGTGAGGGGAGGGGCGACAGCAGTGTGACTGAAGCTGTGCAATGTAAACAACAGGCAAAACCAGCTTGTACTTGATTCAGTGAACTTTCACCAAACTTTTATGACATCATTGGTGGCATTTTATTTGTAGATTTTTTTTTTAATATTATTGTTGATAAAACAAATGGCGTATTGAGTATTGACACATTTTAGACGGCCATTTTGCCTCTTTGTGTGTGTTTTTGTGGTAATATATCTTCAACCAAAGCTGTAGTTAAATGCCTGAAATGTGTACGCAATGGTGAAATTATGTCCCGTGAGAGAGAGAAGACTCAAATGACATGTGGACGAGGATGGACAGGAGGAGCCTGGGGTAGTGTCCTTTCATCCATAGTACTGCCGTAAAGGCAGAAGGTGATCTGCGCTCAGCGAGGAGAGAAGGAGCCAGTTTGAGGAAGTGTGTATTTAGAGTGTTCTTTCCCTTTTACTACTAGTCATTTAATAAAAACTACTTGTGAGGGGAATTAGGAGGGTGTTTTGTATGTTAATGTTTTGTCATTTTGAAAACAACGGGAACGCACAAGGGGCTGGGTCATTTTGTTTCATTTAAGAAGAAACTGGAGATTGAGTTTATCTAAAACTAGTGTCTAGCCGTCAAAACCCTGGTGTCATCGGCACGTACCTGTATACTCTGCCCCCCCCTACCTTCACACACACATCACAGGTCCCCTCCACGCACACACAGCACACACACCCTGCAGCAGACCTGTCGTTCCTTCTTGCACACACACACCTTCATTTGCATCCTCCAAAATGAAGGCTAAGAAGTAGGGCTGAAAAAACAACACTTCGAAATGGGACAGCCCTCATTTTGTAGTTTTTTTTTTTTTTTCATATTACAAGCCAAGAGGTGTGCCATCTCGCTCAGACCGCTGCTGACCCGCTCTCTGCAGCCCCACATCGGGTAGAGAGAGGTTGTCTCCCACCGGGCTCTCACAGGCAGCTCACTGCTGTCCCGCGCCATTGTGCTTGACCTCAGAGATCAGCTCTTGACACCAGTGATACACCATAAAAGTGAAATACAATATAACTCATAAATGGCCCAGGTCTGTCATGCCGTTAGGCAAAGTTTTTCCACAATGGCAGCACAGATGGACTGCAATGTGGGCTGGGCTGAACGCAGTTGGAAAGACGACAAAGCAAAATAGAAAACTGTCCTTAGATTACATGATGAAGGGGGAAAAAAAACCTATATCTTTATAAATGTCATTAAAGTCTTTATTTCGCTTACCCTTGGTTCAAAGTGTGCGTCTGACTTGGCTCCATTGAAGGGGTGTACCCTACCCTCACTGCTTAAGAGAATTGAGATATCCCTTCATCTCTTCATCCATCCATCCATAGATCCATCTTCTTCCGCTTTATCCGGGGCCGGGTCACGGGGGCAGTAGTCTAAGCAGGGACTCCCAGACTTCCTTATCCCCAGACACTTCCTCCAACTCCTCCGGGGAGGATCCCGAGGTGTTCCCAGGCCAGCCGAGAAACATAGTCCCTCCAGCGTGTCCTGGGTCTTCCCCGGGGCCTCCTCCTGGTGGGACATGCCCGAAACACCTTCCCTAGGGAGGCGTCCAGGAGGCATCCGGAACAGATGCCCGAGCCACCTCAGCTGGCTCCTCTCAACGTGGAGGAGCAGCGGCTCTACTCCGAGCTCCTCCCGTGTGACTGAGCTCCTCACCCTATCTCTAAGGGAGCGCCCAGCCACCCTGCGGAAGGAAACTCATTTCGACCGCTTGTATCCGCGATCTTGTCCTTTCGGTCACTACCCAAAAGCTCAAAATCGAGAGCTTTGTCTTTCGACTCAGCTCCTTCTTTACCACAACAGTCCGATGCAACGACCGCATCACTGCGGACTTCATCTCTTGTGAACGCCAAAAGGGCTAGGGCTAAGGCAAATAAGTCAAGGGGTTGAATTCATTTATTTATTTTATTAAAATGGAGCATGAAGTAAACAAAGAGCAGTGGATGTGTATCGGCAGTCGGCAAAAACATGGATTTTCAGAGCATTTGTCATTGAAAGAGGAAAGCAATACGCACGGCCGTCCTAAAGATGAGTGTGCAGGATCACAAAAACAGTTAGGTAAAAATATATATTTTGAAGCAAATCGAATGACCATCTCTCTTCTTGATTGACTTTGATTTCTCAAACACGCATGAATCCCTCTAAATACATCTTCGAGTGGGGAAATTAAAAGGGAAAACATTAATAACATGGTTGATTTTCCATAATATGTCCCCTTTTAAAAGGTCAGGTATTACAACAATAGCACAACAGGGGCAAAAACAAACCTTGATTCAGATGTGCACATACCTACAAAACATCTTGATGTTTACTGCAGATCTTTTGCTGTTATTACCCACAGTATTGCACCTTTTAGATTCAACTCTTCAATTTATGGCTGATAATTTGTCATACACTGACGGATGTTGCACAGGCGAGATATTCCCCAAGTTCAAGGAGCCTCTAGCACAAGAAAGAATCAAAATTATACCGTTAATACTCAGATAACTCAAAACTTTCTAAAGTTCAGCCAGTCAGGGTTATGTTCTGTCATTGCAGTGGGAATTAGCACAGGTAAATGCAGGAATTCTCAGCAAAGAAAGAGCAGTTCCTCTGAGAACAATGCGACAAAGTAGCATGTGATGACTTTTATAGATGGGCAAACAGACGTGGTGTGTTCATCAATATTTGAGGATAACATTTGCACGCGAAAGTGAAAAAAAAATAATAATACGTACATGAAAAAATCTGTATAATTAAAATCCTGGTCTCCCACGTGAATGGCGATGGCCTAACCCACTGCGCTAAACTAACTTACCTGCTTGAACTGTTTGGTGAAGTGAGACTATTCAATCCACCCATCAATTAATTATACAAACTAGGCTCTATGTTGCAAATGGCAGATAAAGAACTGTTCGTCCATTGCTATCCAAGCCCTATTCTCTGCACTCCTATATATTCTCTTTTTCTACATCCATGAATCTCCTCTGCATTCTTTAGTCATTACACACTTTAAACTTTTCTCCACATTTCAAAGTTAAAATGAATCGGCTGATGGAAGATGACAGCTCTGCCGACACATAATAATGCAGATTAGATTGACAGTTTGGGGGCAGAATGTTCCTCTTACAACATGAAGGTTCATAATAATACAACTAGTGCATGGTGACGTTGTGTCCTTGGGCAAGACACCTCATTAATCTCGTCTAAAAGTGCAGTGTGGTGGTGATCTGTCTCTTTTTCCAATTTCCACCAAAGCTGTAGCAAACAATTTTATTATAAATCAATGTACACTAGCAGTATGCGCGTTCAATAGGGATTCTTTTGCAGCGCTTCGCTCAAATTAGGTTTGAGTTCAAATTTTTTCAACGCTAACAGAAGTGGGAACTAGACGGCTCCTGTGTTTAAAAAAATAAACCAGGATAGGCTTGCCTCCTGCCACATGCTTCTCAATGACAATCCCATCAGCTTTGATTTGAGCTGCACTGAAGCATACATCAAAGCATTTACAGCTACAGTGAAAATGTCTGTGGTGGAATAAATAGTCTTGATTTCTGTGCAGTTATTTTTAGCCAAACGGATATTCTCCCTCAGGGTAAATCCTGGTCACCAAATCGCTGTGCTTTATTGGCTCAAACAGGACTCAGACGTCGAGACAAGCATAAGAAACTCCTTAAAGGTGAAGAGATTATCCACTGAAACCACACTGGATGCAACATTTAAAGGTATCCTATGTAACTTTTCTGCTGGAAGGTCCGCAACAGATTTTTCTCCATATAGATGTTATTACTTACAAACTTACAAAGTGCACTTTATAGTATTTTTTTCATATGACTTTTTTAAAAAGGTGAATGGTGGGCCAGTTCTATATAGAGGTTTTATGTGTGAAATGGTTGCTAATTATCCCAGAAAAGCATTGATGAAAGTGATAAACACTATCTTTGTTTATAGAATGAGTATATTCACTGCTGCTTTGTGTTCTATGATTACAGTCTAATTAGAAAAGACCGTGGAAAAATTTCATTGGTCACATCTATTGTTACTCACTGGCCTCATGTGAATTATCTGCTGTGACTCTCGAGGTCGCCTATTAATTATCACATGAACCAATGTTTAGTCTAAATGTCTGAGCACTGCAATTAGAGAGGTGAGGGTCAGACTGAAACTGCTGGGATGATAATGGGATGCATTGTGCACAACAGACAATGAACACAACAGACCCTAAGTTGTGGGGCCATATAAATATTGTTTATGCTCTTTATATTCAGACCATATGTTTCCATTAAAGCTGAGAGTAATTGCCGTGATCATCTCGGGGACAGGTGCAAAATGTCTTGAGGAGTAGAAGCAATTGAAGAATGAAGAGAAAATTACACTATGGAATCATGAGGTATGAGCATGAGACCTTTTAAAGGAACTGACTATAATTCTGAAATTACTTTGTTTGTTTTTGTATTTTGCATGTAGATGACATGTAACATAAAAAAGATACAACAAATGGAAATGTAAGTGAAGGGAGACGCTCAGTTTTAGTTAGCGTTCCACTGCACTGGTCATTATCAGATAATCCTGCATTGGCTTGCTTTATTAGTGCATTGAAGTTTGAATTAGATATCGGAAAAGTTGTATCATCGGCAAACATTATTGGATTATGAGCTACATAACATTTGTCTTTTATGTGCAGTAAAAATAATAATGGACCAAATACGGACCCTTGTGGAACACTAGCATGTGCACCAGCCCTATCAGAATTGCAACCATGAAGGCAAACAAACTGGGATTGATAACAAATACTGGACTGTAACCACTTGAAAATGTACTTTAAATACTGTTTTAATGTAATTTTGCATTAAGAATTGTAAGACGGACTGCATCAAAACCTTTTGACAACCTAGCTGAAAAACTTGAGTAAAGTGTCTTCTAGGGTTAGCATTGTGGATAGCAGACTAAATATGTCATTATTTTTCAGTACAATGCTATTGATTACAGGTGCAATCTCTTTTTTTTGTGTGTTGATCTTAGAGTCTCACAGCAAGGATCTTTTGGGATGTCCAACAGATAGTGTTGTATAAGTAAGACAAAACACTGCTGCTATTGAAATGAGGCTTGACAAATGAGAAATATGTGGTAAGAGGACAAGAGCAGTTAGCTTCTGAACACAAGACATATTGTAGATGAAGAGGAGGAAGAAAATGACTGATGACACACAGCTCTGCCAAAAGCTTTATGATCCCCATACTAATCTCAATCACCATATGTCATAAGTTATGTCACGGATTTATGCCTAGGAACGCATCATCTTTTTGACATTATGCAATGTCATTACAAGCAAATGTCTTTTCCCTCCCACTAATGTTCATTTAGTAGTTTTTGTATTATGCTGTGAGTATCAGTGATCAGTCAGAAGTGGATGTCTAAAATGTTCATTCATATTCCCATTATTTCTGTAAGTGGGCACTTGCATCTTGCATTTATTTGTTTTGATGTTTTATTGCCAACTAAATACCTTGAAATCAGACCATATATAGCAATATGCTTTAATGTTTAATTTAGGCTTTAGTTGGCTTTTACACTTGCTTTTGGTCACCTTGGTGTTACATGCGATTTTACTGTGCTCGTGGTGTAATGGAGGACAGACATGAAATACGTTTAGCAATATTTATTAGACAAAGAGAGAGTATTCCTGTTTTCTGATATCCGTTATTGCTATCCGAGATTTGTTACGGAGCCGAATTAATTCAAAACACCACAGAAGGCGGAATAAGGTCAGGTTACAGACAACAGGGAAGTGACTCAAAACAAAAAACAAACTAACTTGACCAAAAATAAACACTAAAAGGACAGCAGGTAAGCGGTACGTACAACAACTGCAGACAAAAAGATACAATCAATCATCTGCTAAAACCACAGTCTGAAGTCTAAAAAAATATTAAAATACCGCATACCTGTGGTCGACCATCTGCACCCGGTCATTCACCCAAAAGCTGCACACAGTCCACAACGCGCGGCCCCGTCATATAAAGCTAACGTACAGAAATGAAAACAGATTACACAATTCAAACAATAGAACACAACCGCGTGGGCCCAGCAACCGTCCTGACCACCCACCAGAAAAAGGGAAAATTTAACTGTGCAATTTCTGAGCACTCAAAGGAGACAACCTCATAAATATTACTAATGAAACAAGAGAGAATTAAACAAAACACAACTCCAGGTATGTTTTTTTTAAATTATTATTTATGAGGGAATAAGAACATAACATGCCTAAAAGCTGAACAAATATGTATTTGTCCTTTAATGCTATACTGTGGAAAATTCTAGACACAGCTATTACATTTCCGTAAAGATAAAGTTAGATTCAGTGCACCTTTAAAGCTTTCATTGTTCTGAACTTTGAATAAAATGTATTGCTTGAGAATTGCGAATAGAAATGCAGCGGGAAGGGAAAAAGAGACATCTCTCATAAAGGCACATTAACACCTGCCAGACAAAGAGCTCACAGTGCCTTTGGATTCATTTATCAGACTCATTATACACCTGTTTAAATCATTCTGCACCTTTCATTTGAAGTCACGGGAAATATGACGAGCTGTCTGAGCGGGAGCTGATGTGGTCATTTGTCATCCAGACGGAGACCTTCCTGCTCCTGTCACAGATGGCTGAAGGATTGGCAATGGCCATGTCAGCTGATGGATGCCCCGCACATGTCAAACATATTTATATTTGTAATTAGAGGAGCCATTTTTGCTTTTGTCATAGGTTGATTAAAATGTTCTGCAGATATGTCAAGATGCCAGCTGCAGAAGAAAGGTGTAAAGAAGAATTTACAAAAAAAAAGCTTGTACATGAACACCACCTGGATGCATTCTGCAAACAAATCTCTCCTTATAATGGAAGAGCCGATCAGTAACACAAGAGAAGTGTGGGAGTTGTCCAGTCTGCCAAGGTTAAACTGACTTTCACTGCAGGAGATTAATGCACTGATTAAATGTCAAGTTACCTTATTAGCCTCAAGAAAATGATATGAATCTTTTACACGAGGGATGGGGCTACACACTAAAGCAGGGGAACCCAACTCGTTTTCGGGATAGTCCCCATCAAGTACATTGTACAAGCAGTATTTTTGTGACAAAATCAGACTGCTGTGCACAGTCTGTATCTATTGTATAAGATATTGCACTGGCCTATGTTCTAATGATATTACACATGAATTACAATTTAAAAAATCTATTCATTTAAATATGCAAGTCAGTTTACATGACACTTGTGTACTGTATATTAGCCTCACAGTGACTACAGCGTTTGAGAAGCTGTTCCTATCAAACTGTAATATAAATGACTTCTTCTAAATAACATGGCACCAAATGAACAAAATGATCTTGTATTGGCCATTTGTTCTATATGTGTGATTATTTAACACAAATTAAATTGCATAAGCAACATATCAACATGTCCACGATCTGTGCCTTGATATACTGTAAAAACAATGCCCACAACACACACACACACACACACACACACACTCAGGCTGGAACCAAACTCTCAATATAAATGGGTATTTATGAATGGTACAAATGTTCAGCAGGGCCACTTGGATTTCTCAAAGCGAAGCGTATTTGAAGTAATGATCTATTCAACTGTGGGTAACAATAGAGGACGTGAAAAATCTCTAAAAGAGTCTCCAATGCAACATTTTTAGATGCCACTATGTTTCAGGTATTCATGTTTGGGTTGTTTTTGTTGCACGCCCACAAATGATTTAAAGGTGCACTTTGTAACTTTGTGGAAGGCCATCACAAGCTTGTCTCCATGGAGATGTTGTTGTACCTGGAATGTTTCAAAAATACAGTGATCCTCTGCAGTTTTAATGCCATATATGCAAAATTCTAGGAAACGTCATGACATCTCCAGAGACAAGCTGGTGGTGGATTTTTTCTATTGTTGTTATGAAAGACGACATCTTCTGGTTCAAGCTTGATGGATTTTCTCTTTATTTTTTTAATGAAATGATTATACTGTAAAACTTTAAAAATCCCCGCATGAGGTTACATTTGTGGAGCTGAGAACGACCTTCTCTTATCTCCTACAGCTCTAACATTGACATTGTTTTGTGTTTTCTTATTGTACTTATTGTCAGTTTGCGACCAACAGAAAACAACCTTTCACAAGCGTTATGAATCAGTCAGACCTATGGATTCACAAATTAAATAAATGCACATCCTCTAACAGTGAAATACTCCAATGCTGATATTTTGCATACAGAAAGTGGTGATAAAGTGAATATTTAAGTATTTCAGCCATCACGGCAAACTGCCCTTAATACAGTAATTTTAAAAACCAAACAAACAAGCAACAAGTCCATTAGGCTGCCACCAAAGAGTGCAGAGGTTGCTCTGGCCATTATTGGGTTAGATAAACAACTTGGCATTTCTGTAGCCAAATGCAAGTTCACGTCACTCACAGATTATTATTCAGTGTTTGGGAACGAGCTTCATTTACAAATAGTTGGCATTTAAACAAGAAATAGTAAGAGCGTCTGCATTACTGTGCTTCACTTTTTCACCACCTGTGTCTATGGAGAGGTTATTGCTTTTCCTGGAATGTTCCACAGTGTTCGATTTAACTTATGGAACAAGAAGGCAATGCCTTTTTTTACCCCTGTAATTTAATACATTCTAGATAGAGGTTAAATGCTATATTGTTTAACATTCAAAGCAAAGAAAATATCTTAAATTAAAATGGCATATTTCCTTTCCATTCATATAAAACTTAAAGGAAAAAGATGATGTAATATTTGTATTGTCGTTAACCTTTAAACATGTCCTTGAGTACCTTTGGTTTGGCATCTCATTTTTAGAACAAAAAAAAAAACATTGGATGTTGTTAACTAATTTAGGACTGAGTTTTTGGCGCCATCTCATGGTTGCAGAGGTAATTACAATAGTCTCATAAAAAACCAACTGGAAAGTTCTCATGAAAATGCAAGGAAGCACACAGTTGTACTGATTAGACAGGAGAAATTCACCGAACCAGTTTGGCGACGATTTATGGACTTAAAAAACAGCAGAGAATATTCTCAGAGCCACGTCACAGATCAGGAAATGGTTATTGAGGAGATTCAGATTCAGAAATTCAGAGTGCTTTTGACGCGCGGAGGACTTTGGAACCAGGATTCCTCAAACTAGCGTGAGTGAAGCTACCGTATTTTGCGGACCATAAGCCGCTACTTTTGTCAGATGTTTTGAGCCATGCGGCTTATTTAGAGGCTGCGGCTTTTCTGTGGTTTTTTTCTTTCACCGCTAGGGGCGCACTAACCGGAATCTAGAATCAAACCTACAGAAAAGTTAAGCTTTTGTTGCTTTTTTTATTCAGCTAGCAAATAGAACACGGACGACAAATTACCAACTATAAATTATTTTCAAATTCTTGCCGCATCATTATGGAACCCAAACGAAGAAGTTCGTATGAAGCAAGTTTTAAGCTGAAGGCCATCGATCTTTGCTAGGAAACCGCGCGGCTGCACGCAAGCTTAACATCAATGAATGTATGGTGAGACGCTGGAGGGGACGGAGGGGACAGCGGGACGAGCTCATGCAATGCAAAAGTCAAGAAAGAGTTCTGCGGCCTATAACAAAAGGTGCGGCCTATGTATTGTTTTATTATCGTTTTTTTAAAAATAGAGCAAATGCGGCTTATATAGGGGAGCGGCTAAAAGTCCGGAAAATACGGTAAATGCATAATGTGTACTTTAATAAATAAGTATTCATTTTAAGTTATTTCTACTTGTGAGGTCAGTGTGTGTTTATTTAAGTTCACCTAAAATCGCAAAGTTAATTTGTGGGAGAATTTAAAGAAAGTTGCTGTAATCTCGAAAATCACCATGTTTCAGAGCTTGTATGTAAACGATGGCAATGTTAAAATGGAATCACACAAAGAAATAGTCAGTTTTAACTACATTGCAGAGTTGAACTCTACCTAATTGTATTTGGCTTTGCTCCCCTTCTCTGAGCCGTAAAAGCTAATTCTTGAGGGATTCAGGCTGTGAAAGAGTTTAATTTGGAGCAGCATTCAGACAGCTGTTGTAGCACATTTGTGGTTGAGTGCCTCTGTGTGGTCAACCTCTGGTGTCCCAGCTCTGTCTCCACGTCATTAAAAATGATAGTGAGAGGACATAACACACACAAAGAAAGCAATCAGAGTAAGTGGAGCGAGAACGCCTCTTAAAAACGGTCACATTTTGAACCAAGCTTTAAAGAAATGTGTAAGAGCAATTTATTTTCAGTGCTCACACCCTGAACATATGAAAAATGCAGAGAGAGTACAGCTGAGAACTTGAGAGCAAATCTTTCAGAAGTGTTGACTTGAGTGAAAGTATGATGGTTTTCCCTACATGTAATAAAATAAGTGGCTCGTGAGAATAGGTGTTTTGTTTTGTTTGTTTGTGTGGCTCGCATTCCATTGTCGTCCTGTCGACCAAACTGGTGACACACTGCCCCCAGTAGAAACAAAATGAGGACGACAAATTCAAGTTTGTGAGAAGGTTTACATCTGTTTTTTTTTCTTCATGGCACACACATGTCAGTGGATGCTTCTCTTTGTCTTTCCTCTTCCTTTTACAAACGAGTGTTGTTCCTCAGTGGATGTCCCCAGCTACATGACAAATGTCTCAATATGAGCTGAGCCATTGCAGCAGATGTGCGCTCCTTGTTTGCATTCCTAAGAGTTGCGCACAATTGCCCGGTCTGTGGATGCCAAGCCCCCCGTCATCCTAGTTCTGCTAGACTTAACAGCGGCTTTTGATACAGTCGACCATTCAATTTTGTCGTCTCGCCTTAAAAATTATGTTGGTATCTGTGGTACTGCACTTGCATGGTTTGAGTCTTATTTGACCAACAGAAGCTTTTCTGTTATGATTGGGGACCTGTCCTCCTCTGCAGCCTCGCTGGTCTGTGGAGTGCCCCAGGGCTCTATTTTGGGCCACATGCTGTTTTCTCTGTACATGTTGCCACTGGGGTCAATTATAGCCAGGCACAGTTTAGCTTTTCACTGCCATGCAGATGATCTGCAGATCAAAAATGATGCTCTTCAATCTCTGATTGATTGTATTGCTGACATAAAGATGTGGTTAGGGCAAAATTTCCTTTATTTGAATGATAAAAAGACAGAGCACATTTTATTTGGTGATTCTGTGATGTCTAATTTGGATTTCTTGTCATCCATGATAAAATCAACCGTAAATAATCTTGGGGTTGTTTTATTTTAAATTTAACAAACAAATTGACAGTGTGGTGAGAGCAAGTTTATATCAATTACGATATTTAGCTAAAGTAAAGATCTTGAAAGGACTATTCATGCTTTCCTCAGCTCAAGAATAGACCATTGCAATGCGCTTCATGCCGGTGTCTCCCAGTCTGCCCTTCGCCGCCTTCAGCTCGTACAGAACGTTGTGGTGTGTTTTCTAACAAACACACCCAGACGCCAGCACATCATTTTTTACTTCTGTTATTATGTTTTGTATTGCCTTACATTTTTATTGTGAAGCCCTCTGGTCACTTTGAGTGTTGTAAAGGGCTCTATAAATAAAGGTTGATTGATTGATTGTGCAGCTACATTACATGGTCAAAAGTAGAGAAAATCACATATAAATCAATACTAAAACTAATATCAAAACAAGAAACTCATTTGAATAAGTATAGATAAAAAATAATGATGATAAATTGTAAACAGAACAAAATGTGGCCTTTCCAGACATTTTTTTAGAATTATCTTCAGCTTCAGCAGAACTAGTTCACAAAGTTATGTCATTTGGTGTTGAGAATGTCCTGAATTGACCAAAATAAGAGCATGTTTTAAATATCACTGTGCGATTGAAATAGTTTCGAAAAATCGAGTTTGAAATTGTATTGTCTTGACAACACTAAGCTACATGCATGTTTAAAGGTACCTCCAGGACTCAGCTCACGCAGCATGTATTTACTCTGACAAACACAGACACACTCATGCACACATTTAAAGGAGATTGAAAGCCTTCACTTATGCTGTGATGAACTGCAGTATCACTGCTTATACATGATCATTTTTATACTGATGACAGCCAGCTGCACCTTTCAGTCCTTCAATCCTTTTTCAGTAGTTTTGTTAATTTCCTGTCTTAATCAAATGAAACATCTGATTTGAAAGTTTAACCATTATAAAACAGAACTTTTTCCAACTGGTTCTCTTTTTTTATTCTATTTAGAAAATAATGTAAATAATGCCACACAGAGTCTTTTATCTTAACCAGAATTTCAAAAATTCTTTTTATCATCTCAAATGAAATTATGCAATAACACAATGTTTAGCTTGGCTTGATATAGAGAAAGTCTATTGGCTATTGTGACTGTCTCATGTACTGTACTCCGGACTGGTGAGGAAGTTCTTCTTGTGGTGCTTCGGACCGAACCAGAATATTTTTGGTTCATGTCCCCTATCTGTGGAATTCAACCTCTAGAAAAACCTCCAGAGCTCTGAAAAGATGAAAATCTTCACTGAAAATGTAATAGGTTTTAAAAGTGCAGAGATATTTTGGCATTTGGTTGATCATATTTAAGGTTTTATTGCGTTGTTGTTGTTTGTTTTATTATGGGGGTCTGTATTTTGTTGCGCTTTGAACCACTTTGTAACTGCTGTTTAGAAAAGTGTTTGTTTAATCTAATTCTATTTTCATTTTATTGGCTTGCCATCACATTTTCTTGTCATATTAGTTAGAGTTAATCCAGTTTAACAAGAACAAAATTACAGGTAGCAGTTGACTGGCGATTGGCTGTGCTTTCAGAGAAGAGACTGGCAGAGAAAGTTCAAGTTGACGCAAGGCAATCCTAAAACACAACAAATCCATGTGCAAAGACTATAGGAGGAGAGAGAGAAAACTGTGAATCTAAGACAAACGGGAACAGGAGGAGCCGGATCTATCCAGGTTTTAAGTTCTGAATCTGTGAAGTTTAGTGGGAAAGCCCTGTCATCTGGTGCTTAACACTTAAAGCCGTCTCTCAACAGGGATTTGGACAGAGAGAATGTCTGGCAGGCCTGTTTTGTCTGTAAACCAGTCGCATTTCACCACAGTGGGATATGGTTGTGGTTTAGATATCATTGTAGAAACAGGTAGGAGTAGCATTATTATCCGAGCACTGAGCTGTCCGTATCAAGACTCTGGGCTGTACTTTGCATTCACATTCTTCAACACAAGCTGCCCATCTTGAGTAGTTTTGCTAACAAGCAGGTACACAGACTCTAATGAAGAGACAAGCTGCTCTGAGAGGTAATGAACTGCTGCTAAAATTAGCCACCGCCGACAGAGCTGCAGTTCAGAGACATGGCCTCTACAAACGTCTGCTGCCTGTGACTGTGCAGGGCTGTGGAGGAACACAGTTTTTTACAAGTTAAATTACTCTACATTCAGAATCCAAAATTATTTATTTATTGTTTGGGTGCTTAGGTCTTCATAGATTGCAACTAGAATCCATAAAATGCAATGTACGTCAAGAACCACCAACAACATAATAAAAGACAAACAGACACAAGGGGGAAATAATGAGAGCTGATTCACTGCGCTGAAATGTAGTAGTCTGTTGGGAGATGAAGAGTTGGAGGAAGGTGAGCTGTTTATGTGGGCAATATTTAAGACACCGTGGGGACATACAGTCAGTTTATGGGCACTTTTTGCTTTGTAAGGAGCAGAAATGAAAAACATCTTAAGAAAATCCTTCAATATTAGAGCCACATTCACAGTCCAATCAAGCTGTTGAAGGGGCTGTACCCACTTTCTGGTGTTAGTTATACTTTCATCTAGAGGACTAGAAGGGAGAGAGAGAGAGAGGGAGAGGGAAGGGGGGGCAATTCTGGAGGACTAAAGGGGAGAGCGAGAAGTGAGGAGAGTCGGGTCCTGGAGGACTAAAGGGGAGAGTGAGGGGATGAGGAGGCGCAGTTCTGGAGGACTAAAGGAGAGAGCAAGATGTGAGGATGGGCAGGACCTAGAGGACTAAAGGGGAGAATGAGAAGTGAGGAGGGGCGGGGCCTGAAGGACTAAAGGGGAGAATGATGGGGAGGAGGGGCAGTTCTGGAGGAATCGAGGAGAGAGCAAGATGTGAGGATGGGCGGGACCTGGAGTACTAAAGGGCAGAGCGAGAAGTGAGGATGGGCGGGACCTGGAGTACTAAAGGGCAGAGCGAGAAGTGAGGATGGGCGGGGCCTGGAGGACTAAAGGGGAGAATGATGGAGAGGAGGGGCAGTTCTTGAGGAATCGAGGGGAGAGCAAGAGGATGGCGGGCTTGGAGGATAAACAGAGAAGTGGGGGGGGCCTGGAGTACTAAAGAAAGGGCAGAGCGAGAAGTAAGGATGGGCGGGGCCTGGAGGACTAAAGGGGAGAGTGATGGGGAGGAGGGGCAGTTCCGGAGCACTAAAGGGTAGAGAAATGAGTGAGGAGAGGCTGGGCCTGGAGGACTAAAGGGGAGAAGGGATGGAGGAGTAAAGGGGAGAGTGAGGGGGGAGAAGGGGTGGAGGACTAAGGGGGAGAGTGATGGGGGTCCCGCTTTGGGGCGGGACCAAAGCAGAGCTATGCAAGTTCACATGCCTCTTCAAATGTGTTGGAGCTTCACTAGACCACAAAATGCAGAAATAAGTTTTCAAAGGTGGAAAAAACAAATCAAAGGAACTTAGCTTGCAAAAAATATTGCAAAGGAATGACTCAGAACACTAAACAATTACAAGTTTAGTAGCAAAATATGTTGAGTTAGTGTTAAGTTCCACTTTGAGGTTAAGGTTAGGTAAGTAATCATGGCTAAGGTTAGGAACGGTCTCTTGGAAAGGAACGTGAACCAATGTAATCTCACAAAACATGGCAAACTAACGTGTCTTTGTGTGTGTTGAAAAGGTGTGGGCTTGAGTTGTCGGTTGATAAGAAAAGATCCATCAGGGGCAGACACTGATTTTAGGACTATTTTCAGTGTAAGGAATGGACTGTCTACACAGCTGCCTGCCTTCCTCCAGAGGAAAAAGTAATTAAGTTATAAATTATACAAACAAGGAGACAGTTCTCCACAGCGTGCCTTTTATTCTAGCCACATGAGCAATAACCTGCAGCATTAAAGTGACTACGGGAAGAGGAAGGCTTTATTGGACATGTCAGCGAAACGGATCTGCTGTGAGGTAAATCATCTCTTCTAACTAAACCTTATAATGCATTGTAAATATTTTAACTGCCATAAAAACTTTTACAAAAACCCTGCCAGGCTTTATGGTGCATGGATATTGTACATAATATTAGATACACTGCTCCAATGCTTCTATTCACCAAAATAACTGTGCGCATGAGTTATGACAGTCATCTCTGAGTCAACGCGCCGAACCTTGAGACACTTTTAACACTGCTCTTGGACAGAATACATTTTGTAGGTAACATTTTGTAGGTATTTGGGCTCAAATATTTCAGATTTCACATTCATTTATTGTATGATAGGATGTGGTATTCATAGATACCAAAAGTGTGAAAACGAATTGATTTATATGAGCATGCATATACAAAGACCCTCTTGTTTAAGAGACTTTATCAGAACTTCTCAACATACTCTCAATGTTCACTTTTATTCAACATTACTGTTTAACCATTTAAATTCAAATTAGTCTAGTTTTGGGCATAAAAGCTGTCATTCAAAGTGATCAAATTATCATTTTAATTTAACACACAAGCCACACAGTTGTCGCATAATGAACTTGTTTTGGTTCAACTGGTGTGTACAAACTGTGGACAACAATAGACAAACTGACACAAAATGTATGTATCCATTTCCATAAGAAACAGTGAGCAGCTGTGCTCCAGCGCCTCCACAAACAACCCACAGCTGAGTCAATCAGAGCAGATACACACAAGCTCTATGTTTATGCCAAGAGTCTTTGTACCAGTCATGTGAAAGTCAACAAAGCAATGCGGCAACAATATCATTTGCATTTGTTACTTCTACCTACTAAAAGCTAAATGAGAATCCAATAGGGTTTTAGCAACAGATTAGAACAGGTTTATGGTGTATCAACACACTAAAACCTGCAGGACCATTTTGCATCATATCGAATACCTTAGACGAACGTGAGCAGGTCCAAGTAATACAATTTGTTACATGTTTGTTGCTAGGTGAGTTTCCTTCAGGCAGATTCTCCCATCAACTTAAAATACCTGAAAAAACATGCAGGCGAATCCTTAAGATCCTGGCTCAAGTTTGGAAAATGGGTCCTGGGTGCTGCAATGACAGGGCGCCCTGAGGTACTGTTGGGTCAAAAAGACTGTAAAGTATGTGTTACAGTGTTCAGTACATTTACTTTTGAGAAACGTCACCTAGTTTCTGACAGTAGTGGCCACTCACATATTTCTTAATAATGCATGCTCTCCATCAACCACGAACCATTTTAAAAACAACACAGACACAAAGGAGTCAAACTCAATAAGCGATTCTCCGCGGCTTATTCAGGGTCGAGTGCACATTACAAAAAGTGCATTGACAAACTCATAACAAAGCTTTTCAGAGCTCGTCCGTGCTTCCCAGGTGAGAATTAAATCTAATCAACATGCAGCATCCACTGTGAGTCTGGGACACAACCTTTATATTTGAGCAGCACCCATAATCCTCTGCTTCCTTTAAGAGATATTGATTGAGACTGCGGCTGTGTCAGGGGTTGTGTTCTGCACCACTGAAGTCATTTGGAATATCTCACTGCACTTTCATCTGTTTCTAGGTCAGGATACGGGTTCAAACATATTGTCAGAGGTTGTTCAGGCAGTTGTTACTCAGCTTTAAAGATTACATGTGGGGAAATGATCCAAGTGAAAAAGCAAGAACGCTAGCTGTGCTATTGGAGACATTCAGGTCCTCAGGTCAGATCCTCGGGTCAGGCCCTGTGTGCTGGCCCAGCCTGTTTTCTCTGACGCCAGAATATGTTAACTAAAGTAATTTGACATTGTTTTTTAGGCAGCAAAAATATGACATTGATGAAAACTAAGTAAAAAGCAATCATAATGACTAAACCTATAACTAAAATTAAGTACATTTGTGTGGACTATGACTAAAATTATATATTTTTTGTTAACTTAAGTACAAAGATTTTTGTTGAATAATACGTAATAATGTAAATATAAATGAGTGGAGACGTATTCAAGTTCCACTTTTCAAACCCAGAGCATAAACAAACTCAACGCCCAAGAACACATCTGTACATGTCCATAACCCAAGGACATACATGGTTGAAATAAGAAATTGATGGATGGAATAAAACAAACAACATATATTATTGATATTACACGGCTAATGAATGTCAAGATTAAGAGTTCATCACATACAGTGTGAGTGAAGTGAAGTTTCAGTGTTCTAGGTGTTTACAGGGAGCCAAACCTTTTATTTTTGGTTTTTCCCTCTTGAAATGTTGTGTTCAATTCTTTCAAGAGGCATTGAGTTCTTCTGTGCTTAAGTGATCTATGAGAAGGGTGAGCCATGATTTCACTGAAAGATTCTGTATTTCTTTGGTATAAGACTGAATTGTTTAGTGTGTTTAGTCTTTAGTGTTATTAGAAATCACCCAGTGGAAGAGTCCACAAACAGTGCTGTCCTTGGACAAACTCGGATACTGAGGCCGACAATTTCAGACAGCCTTTTCATGACCCCAGACCAAAGGTTATGAATATCAGGGCAAAACGTGCAGACACTAAATTCAAATGTCATGTCAAAGTAACACTGACAGGACACTGTGGAAGTGTGTCAGTGTCCAAGGGGATTTGAGAGAATGGCAAGTGAAAATGAAACACCAAATAAATACAATAAAAACACATTCCAGGAACGATGAGTCATAGCCATTTTTAGTAAACCAATGTTGTCATGTTGTGAGCCACAAACACTATTTACATATCTATGTGTACACTGCACAGCAAACATAGACAGAGCCTCTGAACAAAGTTTTGGATGTGTGTTACTGTTAATAATAATTCCATATTACATCTTCTGATGAATCCATGACCAGGGGATAAGATCCCATTCTACCCACTTGTGTTTGAAGAGGCTTCTACCCTCTGCACTTGCTCACACTGAGCTGTCCAACACAAGTACAGCACATCTGTTACTTCTGCAACATCTGGACTCATTAACATATTAATGAAGAATTATGTCCATTTGACTTTCCTGGTTCCCCTCCCAAGGAAACGTCTATAGGAAAGTGCTTCTGTTATGTTTCAAATACAGTGGGCTGGCTCTGCTGGGGGTTGAAGTAACACACACTGCTCAGAGAATGCGAGCATACAGCCCTTATGGTATCACACAAGTTGTCCCTTATTTATTGATTGAATGCATTATTTTAATTTTTCATTCAAGTCAGTGAATACAATAGACTAAATTATATCAGCATGTACCCAATATACAAACAAGTTTTGTATTTTGTCCATCAAAACAAATGTGTGCATTCAAAATTTAGACAATGCTGCCAACAATATGTATTACTTTTTATTTTTGAAATGAGAAGCTTCTGTGAAGCCCTGGGTGTGTACAGAGTTAGGTTTGGAAAACGCAAACGCATGTCTTCACATGTGACATCTTACATCCAAACTGGGTTATCATGTGGAGCACAGAACGGCTGGAGACAGATGGAACTAAAAACAGCTGTGAGTGCTATTTGAAGGCATGCACATTTAATGAGGAGTTCTGCTTCTCTTCGCCTGACAATGTTTAACTCTTCAAATCAGATTATTGAAGCTATAGGAGGGACTAAAATCGAATCCTGGCACAAGTAACAACTTGCCTGATAACATTATTCAAATAAATTGAGTAAGAATATTAACGCATCATCCACACTTATCATTGCCAAAAAAGCCTCGGGAACTCATCTCTTCAAAAAACGCCCTTCAATAACTTTATCTTTAAAGTAAGCAACCTACAGATGACAGAATGAGCTTTGCCATGGTGACAGGAATGCTGGACATTAGGCTTTTCGTTGCTAGACAGCTCGCTCTCCCCTTTCTGAAGGTCCACATACCTTCAGGGGTTTTATGATGTCTCTGCCACAAGCAGATGCTTTGTGCTTTGAAAGTTTGAAACAACTTTTCCTAAAATGACTGCTTTCAGTTTGAAACTGGATTAAAATGAACTCTCAAGAGCCATTTTCTCTCCCAAGATGAAAGCTAAAATTCAGCTAAAAGACTGCTGTTTTATTAAACAATCATTTGATGAAATTATAAATTTACTGTGCATAATGTGATGTGGTGTTTTGCATGTTCATTCAACCATCTTATGACACTACCAGTGTAACTACTGTATGTAGGTATAATTATTGCTCAAACAATGTCTGCATGTTTGGAGGAATTCCAGATGCGTGTAAACTCCCGCCTCTTTCAGCTGACTCACACACTAGCATGTGTCTGATTGGTTGAAGCTTCACGCCAAAATGCAAGGCGTTGCCTAAACTAAAACACCAAACCTGTTCGAACGAGTTCCATCGAGGTCTGCCAGGACTGAAGAGCAAGGACAGATATAAACATTCTGAGTGTCCCTGTGTCTAAGCTAAGCTAGCTAAACTAAGATAGGATACAAAGACATTTCAGAATGGATGACACCCAAGAAAGCTAACTTTATTCTCTCCCCCATAAAGTGTTTCTGCGCTCGTCTTAGGACTCAATTTCCGCTTTACTGCAACACGCAAACTCAAGTGAAGGACGCTCTTTACATTTTCCAGCCAACAACTTTTACTCAGCCTTAATCGGTGATAACCGTACACAAGACCACCACAGGACCATCTCTTCAAGACCATCGCTTGCTCCTCTCAAGCGTCCTTCCCAGCGTGACCCCTGCAGAGCTGAACTCCTGGAGGCGTCAGCTCCATAAACGCAGACACCAAAGGCTCCTTACATGGCTCCTGCTTCTGGTCATATAGACGCACATGTTTCAAAGTTAGACAGATAAACTTCTTAACCTCAACTCAAGATCACAACCATGGCAACTTCTTTCAACTGGGCCTCATTTACATATTCAATAATCCAATGCCATCTGTTAAAATGTTTTGCCAATACATCTTCATAAAGCACAGCTGGTAAAGTGTTCATTTGTTTCCTGAAAAAAGCGGTCTCACAAACCTTTAGACAAACTAACTATTCATTTTTAAACATTTATTAATTTTGATATTTGATTTAGGAATTGGTCATTTCCTATAATAGGCTTGTGCCCCACATAGCAATATACTCAGTAAACATACCCACACTCTTATGCTGTGTGACATGTTTAAAATGCTGATCCAATTCTTCAATCAATTCACGCCCAAAAGTTGATACTTTGATTGTCAAAGTGGGAGGACATGAATAACACAACAGTACTTGGACTAGTAGTAATACTGCATTATCATTTGTCTTTGTTTGTCTCCTCTATGTAAAGCGACTTTGGGGATCTTGAAAAGCGCTGTAATAAGGTATCATTATTCTTAATTCCTCCCAGTCCATTTGAAATGCAGAAAACACCAATATATCTTCATAACTAAATGTGTGGTTTATGGACTGCAAAAAAAAAAAGGTTCTCCTATTATTTCTGCTATAGAACTATACAGATGAAGCTGGCAGAAGAGTTGTGGGGTTAAGCTTTGCCTCTGGCTGCTGGGAGCTGTCCTGTCTCAGCTCTAGTGGAGGATCAGAGGGTCAAACGTTCAAAGCCTCACACTCCAGCTCTCACCCACATTTCTGAGTGGAGTCACCAGACACACATACATCATAATGTACTTCTTCTATTATTCATGTCATATCAATGTTGAATGATGGTAAAGTGTCTCTGTGGGGCAGGAGGAATCTGGATCTAACCCATAGTGGAGTCGGCAGGAAGATGTGGGCTTTTAACTTTGAGAGGTAGATTGATGAGACTTTAATAAATAAAAAGTACATATTGATTGTTAGGCCATTATGATAAAGAGGGCACTTGTGTAGGGCAATAACAGGATAAAGAAGCAGGAGATTTTCCTATGTATCCAACAGTACATCCAGTACTTTTTCCACATTTTGTTGTGTTACAGCTTTGTCCTCAAAATTCTTCAAAAAAGCACATGCCACTCAAAATTTAGCTCAGGGACGTCGTTTTTCCCCTGTTCATTCTTGAGATGCTCCTACAATTGGATTGGGGTCCAACTGTGATAAATTCAGTTGATTGGACATGATTTGCAGAAGCACACACCTGTCTTTATAAGGTCCCACAGTTAACGGCATGTCAGAGCACAAACCCAAGGACCACAGGAGGAACACTTGAGCTGGTACAATGCAGCTCTTCTGATGAGTTTTTTTTTTTTTTTTTTTTCTTTTACATTTGCAAATTCTAAACAACCGTCTTTTAGTTGTTATTATGGGGGATTGTTTGTAGAATTTTGAGGAAAATATGGAGCATTTAATTTATTTTGGAATATGGCTGCAACATAGCAAAATGTGGAAAAAGTTCATACTGAAAGAAAGCTTCCCGGATCCACTGTATCTACTTTATGTCACACCTGCTGCATGACAAAACAGGAAGTACAATTATAAACATCACCAAAGATAATCAATATTCACTACATGTGTAGTATAACCTGTCGTATTGCACTTTATATATATATAAAAACTTTGTCCAGTTCTGTAGCCTGCGAGAATATTTTGATATGCACATGATGCAAACTCTCTCGTTACTAAGTCAGCTGCAGTGCTCACACAGGCCTAATATCCTGCATTGGTATTGAATATATGGCCAGAGTAATTTAATCCACGTATTTTTCCTGTGCTGGAAAGTGGACAGTGGGTTTAGATACTGTCACATCCAGGAGACAAATTCTCGCCCTCTAGGCAATGCAATTTGAACTTTCTCGCATGGTGTAAGAATTGAGAGCATTTTCTTCTTCCCTTAAGAGCTGCACAGGGAACAAGGCTCCTGATGTTGCACAGAAGGAAGTTGAATGTCTTCACTTCATCCAAATGTTACAAATGTCTGCACAACTTAATATTCTGTGTTTGTGTAGATGTGGACAATAAAGCTAGCTCTAGATCATTAATAACCTGTATTTGTCTTGTAGTGTTGGTAAACTTATAAATGTAAAAGTACCGACAGTTTCCCCATTCAAGCTGAAAAGAATGTTGAGGAAATTCTTGAGTATATCATTGAACCATCTACTTACCATATGCTGCTCCGACTGTACTAGTGCCAAAGAAAACAATCCCAAACAACCATTCTGTGTACAGAAAACTGAATGCTGCCACCCTCACTGCACCAAAGTACATCTCGGACATGTTAGTGCCATATGAACCATCTCGGACTCTGAGGACCTCAGGGACCGCGCTCCTGCTGGTGCCCAGAGTCAGGACTAAACATGGGGAATCTGCGTTTCAGTTTTATGCAGCTAAAAATCTGGAGCAGTCTTCCTGAGGATGTGAGACAGGCCTCTACTCTGGCAATGTTCAAATCTAAACTAAAAACCGTTTTGTTTGGCTGTGCATATGACTGAAATGCTTTTTCTTTGCACTCTTCTCTTGTATGTCTTGAACTATTATTTTGTGATTTCTGCCATGTCTTTGTGATTTTAATGCATTTTTTCCTGTTGTGTGAAGCACTTTGAATTGCCTTGTGTATGAATTGTGCTCTACAAATAAACTTGCCTTGCCTTGCCTCACTGACTCATATCTGTTCCCCAACAACCAAGAAATTCTTAAGTCCCTTGCAGGTGCTGTAATATTCAACACACTAGACCTCAATAGTGGTTATTGGCAGGTCCAAATCAATCCCAGAAACGGGGAGAAAGCGGCTTTTGTCAGCCCCTACGGCCTCTACCAATTAAAAATGATGTTGGTTGGGTTAAAAAATCCCCTAATTACTTTCCAACAGTTGATTGAGGTGGTACTTTGCAAACTGTGTGGTCAGATCTGCTTCGTAAATCTAGATGACATCATCTACTCCTCCACTGACAAATAACTCATAACATTCAAGCAATTCTGGACAGATTGAGGGACGCAAACCTAACTGTCAACATAAAAAAGAGCCAGTTTTTTCTGCCCATCGGTAAAGTTTCTGGGCCACATTGCTTCAGCTGATGGAGTTGCTGTGGTTGTTGAGAAGATCAAGGCAGTCCAGGACTTCCATGTTCCGCAGAACTTCAAGCAACTCCAGAGGTTCTTGGGAATGGCTGGGTGGTTTCAACACTCTGTGCTGACCCACTGAATGCACTGAAAAGGAAAGGTGCAAAATGTTATCTTAAGTCTGTTATCTTAAGTTCGGGAGCAGGACCACACCCCTTTCACGCCCCTTCCTGCAGCTACACTATTTAAGCCTCCAGTTAACACACATCAGTGTTTGTGACTTCATGCCCCTCCCACCCTCTTTTAATTATTCTATTCATTCTAATTTATTATGGGTTGGGTACCGAGCAAGTGCTTGCATTTGGGCCATTGAAAAGTGGAAGTATTACCTTGAAGGACGACAATTCACCATGGTGATGGATGATTCCTGGTCTGGGTCTTCAAGACTCAGAAAACCAGCACCCATCTAGTGGGCTCTCCAGCAATTCTCCTTCACTGTGGAATATGTCCCTGACGCGAGCTCTTTCTGGGAACACTGAGAATTCAACTGTCACCTGTGCTGTCGTGCTCCGCTAGAAAAAGAAATGCCTCTGATCCACAAGATCTGTATGAAGAAATTATCGAAAAATTCAAATAATAGGCTGTTATTGAGGACAAAGTCTACAGAGTGCTACAGTTGCCACACAAAAGCGTTTACCAAGTCCCCATTCCTTCAGCTCTTTGCCAAAAGTTACTGCACAACTATCACAATGATCTGGACATTTTGGAAGGTAGACGGCCTACAAACGCTTGCAGTCCTTGGTGTATTGGCTCCTGCAGATATGAGAATGTGTGCGATGTTCTCACATTTCCCAGATGCACAAACCTGAAAGCAAACTCACTGGGAAACTGCCACAGACTGAAGTGCATGACCCTTGGGAGATGCTTAGAGCAGTGGGACCTTTTCCACAAAGCTCTAAAGCAAATGTCTTCCTTCCTTCCGTCTTACAGTCAATGGGCTAAAATGTTTCCCCTCCGCAAAGCTAGTATGCCCAGTATTTGGTGAAAGAATTTCTGATCCGTTGGGGAGTGCCCACTTCCAAACTATCTGATTAAGGTCCACAGTTCACGTCCTCAGTCTTTGGTGAAACCTGCAAAAGATGGAACCTTATTCCAAAGAAAACTTCAGCCCATCATCCTCAAGCCAACCTCACCAAAAAAATCAATCGCAACATCAAGAACATGCTTCCTTTTGTGAATGCCGAACACAAAAGTTGGGACATATTCTTGCCAGAGTTTTGGTTTGCGCTGAACTCAGCTGTGCATGAGCCCACAGGAGTTACTCCCGTAGAGCTCAGAAAACTAAACAGAAACACTACTATGACAAAGGAAGCAGGATCAGACATTTTGAAGAGAAGGATCGTGTGGAGTCGCATTCACCGTTTGTCAAACTGACCAATCTTTTTTTTTAAAACTTCCCCCACAGTGACTGACTTTTGACTCCTTAAAAAAGGGTTACTAACGGTATATAAAAATTAATTGCCCCATTAAGTCAGGAGGGTGACCTGACTGGCATCCCACAAAGTCAATTAAATTAATGAAATTGTAGTTTTGCAGTGTTTTAATCGGTCTCCTTTGTCTCTGACACCTCTGTGTGCATTTGTTGAAGAGCAAAAATTTACAGTAACAGCTCTGTGAGGAGGAACATCCTTTTTTAGTAGGTCTCACTGCAGCCAAGAGTCTTGTACTCTTTTCAACATTCAGTCGAAAACATGCACTTGTCCCACTGCTCCTCCTGCTGCAGACCTCCGCTGGGCTCGCTCACACTCTCATTAAGTATGTGTGTGTTTACATGACATTGTAGCCTGTGCCTTTACCCTCTCTCAATCTCCTTTGGCATGGTGATGCGCTGTGGCCTAATCTGCTGCTTTACACCATTGCAGAGAGATGGCACCCCTCTCCTGTCTCCGCTTTAAACCTAGATAAGTGTATCAGCACAGCCAGGAGGGTGAATCTCTGCCCTGCCAAGAACACAAGCTTGACTTTCTCATCAATCACTCTGACAGGGCCACAGAGCACAGACCTGCACAACTCCACACTCTTCACACTAGAGCGGTGAGCAATTTCAGAGCGTTTCCCAACACTGCAACATCTTGTGAACAAATGTTCTGATGGAGAAGGAAAAATGGACGAGATGTGGAGAAGTCCATGAGTGAGAGTGGACAGGGCAGATACAAATTGTGAGTCAGTGACCTAACAGAGGTCAAAGGAAGACGAGGATAAAGACTTGAAGACCTGTGAAAAATAGACAATGAAGAGAAAGTGTGTTTATACATTCTAGAGGAGGATGGCTGCTCATCATCCCTCTCTTCTCCCTTTATGGAGCTGACACTGTAGCGTGTTGCTATGTCTGAGAGAGGAAAGGGAGGAAAGACAGGTGAGACGAGAGAGATTACACCACTCCAACTGTGAGTGATAACAAGACATGACAACCACAGCCACACAGAGGCTCACTCATCTACACCTCCACAAGACTTATGGAGCAGGTTCCTCTGTCCTGTCAGTCTGTGATAGTGGGTCATGTAGAGACAGCACACATCATGTGGTGAATCCAGGATAAAACCACATTCACACTGCAGCGGATCTTCTGCTTATTTGGACTTATAAGACTGGAGCATATGGGCAGTGCAACAACACATAGGGTTCGGTCTTGCCTTAAGTGAACATACTAAGCCAAGATTTAGTGTGCAGGTTTTAAAATGGTCTACGCAAATACACAGGTCTAAATTATTGGGTCACAGTCCTTTCTCAGCCAATCAAAGCTCATTCCTTTTGCTACCTGGAGATAATTGGAATATGAGATAATAGTACAATTCTTAACTGGATATAGGTATGTGTGTTTATGCATCAGAAAAATAAGACATTATAGAATACATGTGTTTCTTGTTATAGCCTCAATGATCTGCATAATTTAGATGCATCATCTTCTCTTATGCCCTAAAACACAACAGTGAAGGCAATAACTGAATTTACCCATCTAGGGCCATATTTTGCCCCTGGAGGTAACGTTACCATGGGCGCAGCAGTGCTCATTGCGTCCCACCTTGCAGTCGGCGCAATTGATGACAGCGCAGGGGTTGGACTTCGAGACAAGAAGGCGTGGTCTGGTGCATTCTGTGAATGACCAGAATCGTAACAAATAAACTTCAAAACTAGCGTTAGTTATAGATTGGGGATGTTTATGAGTTTTAGATATTTTCCTCAAGCATAAATAACCAACACTAACCTGTGTTGGTTTTATATTCGAGGATAGAGGAGAGCAGATGAGGAAAAACTTCCCTCGCGTGTATCAACCACATCTCTTACGTCCGCACTCTGTCTGTAACTTTGTGTTTTGCAGCGTCGAAATTCACTTCCTCGTTTGGCTGATTTCTCTGGGAATATGTGACTGATTGTAGTAAAACACAAACCATTATGCAGCTTACTACACTCCTCTCCCCACAATCTCCCAACCGAGCTGTCTGTGAAAATGCTCCGAGGCTGCATTTCAGTATTTAATTTAATTAATTAATTTAATAGTTTAAATTTGGGAACTCATTGAAAAACAGGAAATCAAACCGTCTTATTGCTCACTTCTTTCATTGCCTAGATATGAGGCCATGACAAATATCTCCCACACAGGAGGTGCTTTTGAATGTCAGTTATCAGTCATTGTTTCAAACCAATATGGACTGGCACCATCCCAATCCAGCCTCCAGCGGCCAAGACCAGCTACTTTAAACCAGCGTTAAGGTCGGGAAGGTAGCAAAATAGCGTCCTGGCCCCGCCCCCGCCCATTGGAAAAGGCTCACGTTAACGCTTCCTCCGGGGGCAAAATATTGCCCCTCATGAAACCCTCTTCCCTCCACGTACATTTGTGCCTTTAAGCCCAGATCCACCCACTCCCACGCCTACCACGCCCATAAAGGATGGAGTAACAGCAGCCCTAACATGCCATATAGTCTGTAATCAATGGGAACTCATCAAAACAGCCAGATAATTCATGTTCAGATTAAATGACCACAGCTAAATCAAAGAGCAAATATGTGTCCATATGTGCCCATATGTCAAATTCTAACTTTTTTGTCAAAACATTTACAATGCAAACTTTATTGCATCTGTAGATACAAAAGCTATAAATCAGTGCAAAGCAAAAAAATCTGCTGAATCCAACAATACCACCAATCTAGAAGTAAAAAAAATGCAGAAAAATTTGACGGAACAATAAATAAAAAATAAATAAATACCCTTTGCTGTTTTTCCATTTAAAGTTTGTTCCCCAGACACGGAATTCTATGTTTTACAAAACCAGTCATATAAATAATTACACTATTTTGAGAGGCTCTGATATTGTTTTCATTATTGCCACAGTAGAACATTTGCAGATGATGTGTTGTAGTAGTAATAATAATAATAATAATAATAATAATGATAATGATATTTTCAATAAACATTATTATTACTATTATTATTATTATTTTTATTACATTGTTCATATGAATTTAAAAAATGCCTTTTATTATGGGTTCAGTTATTTGGAAGTGTTTTATTTATTGCCTTTTTGTGTAAAAACTTTTTTTTACCTCAAAAATATTTTTATCCTGACTAAATCTGCTGATGCCAAATGGCACATGATGGCACTTGGGCACTAGATTGGCACAGGACGCCTGGATTAAAAAAAAAAAGTCAATACAAAGCCTCATGATCAAAGCCTAATCGGATGCACTTCTTGGTGCAAATAGACTGTTGGAATGCAGTATACATTGGATTTCCACACAATCTCAAAGGAAAATACAAATGTATGTATTTAATTTTGCAGCATAAATGTGTGTAAATGGGGTAAGACATCCAAGGAAATAAATATACAAACTATGCTCTATCTATTCTCCATGTGCAGAGAAGTGCAGTGTATATTAGGTTTAATCAGTTTTCATGTCTAATGCTTATTGCGGGCCTCATTTTTAGATGACACACCTCTTGTTTAGAAATCGACATCCTCCAGTCTTAACACATACACAAGCGCAGACATGGTGAGGCTCAGGGACCGCCTGCTGTGCCCCATGCGAAAGGTTGGGCCCTGCAGACAGACTAGATGCTATAACACACGCCCCTGTCCCCGCTCTGCCCCCATAACTCATAGGCTGCAGCTCTAATACCACACAGTTAGCTGATAAATGGGTGGAAATGAGTAATGTATTGGCACACATACAGTACACTCTTTATTGAGCTCCAGGACATGGGGGAAGTATATGTACACATGCAGTGTTGGGAAGAAATACATTGTGGTACTACAAAAAATAAAAAAACATACTCTTGTGGTAAGTGCATAGGGCTAGGCACCGTTATTCCAAGTAGGAACTTGCCAAAAAGGTCCACGTAGTACTTGGGCTACTGGTAATTTCGGTTCCTTGGCTTTAAAGATCGCATCAATGAGCAAACACAACACAGAAGAGTAAACAGTAAACAGAAGAGCTGAAGAAACATCGGAATATACAGTCTTCAGTGCGGAGTCTTGTGTCAAAAGTATGCATGTTGTGCTTCATAATAAATCCACATCCAGTCACCACCTGTAGTGTCAGGAGTGAAGTTGACGACACGGCTAATATTATCTAAACTGCACCATAGTCCTCGTGCTTGGTCTAGGTAAGAGGGTAATCTCACAGTAAATGTGGTTAAAACCCCCTTATGCATAGGATGTTGGACCTTTTCTTTCTTTATTCCATTTTGTCCACCATCTTATCAATGAGAACTTTCAAGCTGCTGGATATGCTGTACATAAGATATATATAATATATATAAATATAATAAAGCTGTAACCCTCTTATTTCCAGTCTAATCAATCATTCTGGGAAGCATCAGGGTCAGTTTGTACTCCAAACCCACAAGTAAAAAATTGCCCAAAAATTAATAGGACTTTTATATGGATTCCCCCTAAATCTCATGTTTAGTGAATTTACCTTCACCTTTTAAAAAAGAATTGTCAAAACCCAACAACAGCTCAAACTAGGGTCAATCGACCGATCTCTCCAGAAGTCAGCTTTCACGAGCAAGGACCACGCCACAACAATATATATGCAAAATAGTATTTATTGAGATAATGAATGGTGCAAAGGGAAGGAGAGTGACGAGGGTGTTGAGACTTAGGATGGGGGCTCCATCTCAGATGGTCGTTCCAGCCGATTCGGGACCCCCGATGGAGATGTTGAGGTCTTAGGGCTGAAAAAACCGACAGTTCTTTTGGGGGGGAAGGGTGGGGTCAAGAGTGCTGAGACAAACATTGGCACTGGAATAGACGTGTAGAAATAGGTTGCTGGGGAAAAAGGGCGTAGTTAGGAGGCGTGGCTAGCTGGAAAGTGTAGAGGTTGAGGCGTGGACATGCTCCCGGACCTCAGTCAATGACACGTCATCAACTACATTTACTAACAAATGTTAGTTTGTGAAATATTTGTTAAATACAATAAATGTATTTAGATAGGATTTAAGCTCCAGCCAATTGTTTGTGCTCCAGAGGGTTCAGAAATGGCTTCAGCTTGAAATGCGCGTCATTTTTTCCAAGCGTTTTAGGAAAAATAGGCCCCTAAGCATAAGGGGTTAAAATCCAGCGTGTAGCACGTCTGCATAAAGATGTAGATGTGATAGGTACTAAATGTCCCAAAAATATCTCTATTTGCCTTTGTACAGTGATGTGATTCATAAAGTGAGTTCATGCTTAAAAAGACAGTTAAAAGGTTTGCGATAAATATTAATTTACAAAATCCTAAAAACAATAAAATATGGTTAAATGTCTGTTAAAATCTTATTTGTCATGCACTGATAATAATTTTGTTTGATATAATTCTGATCATTTCATCAGTAATCAGCCAGAAAGCCTGAATCCTTTTGTCGATCGATTGGTAATGCCTTCACCCACCACTAGGGGCTCCGCGTTGTTTCTGCTCATTGCATTAAACCTCTGCATGAGAGAAACACAAATAAATCACTCTCGTGATTCTTCTCCCTACTTTCAGTTAAAGGTTACCAATTTTATTTCGTTCTAATCTGCTACAATGTTAAAACGTTTTGCAGTTAACATAGCATGATGAATGAGGCTGAAGTTACTTTTTATTTGTGTTTTGAGAACTTAGGCAACACGTTTTTCTTATATGTGAACTTGCGCTCCGCCATCTTGTCTTAATACAAACACGTTGTTCATAAGCCACTGTTCCAACATTTGGACATTTGTATTGTGAAAATACTTGATTTCATTGCATTAAACCTCTGCATGAGAGAAACACAAATAAATCACTCTCGTGATTCTTTCTCCCTACTTTCAGGGGTGCAACATAGACAGGGTCCGCATGAAGTTGCAGGAAAAAGGAAATATAATCCAACCTTCGCCACAGTCGTACACTTCCGTCAGGTAAACACGTTAAAGCATGAATATGAATTAAAAGCATGCGCTGTTCCGGCTGCCTTTGATCCACCTGCCGCATGCAGGTCATGTGTACTCATGCGTTTGTGTTGCTCTAACTTGTTTGGGCATTGGTTTTGAGTTATAACTGGACAGACGTCATACAAGTATGTTTTAAAATAACATTTTTCACAGCTACAGCGTGATTAAATGCTGGGAAAACAGTTTTTGCACAATTTTGGCTATTAATTTACGCTCTAAAAAATGCAGGCACCAAAAAAAGAACCATTCAGGAACCTGTGCCGAAAAGCACCGTTAAAGTACTGGTATCTTTTTTCCATCCACAATTGGTGACAAATAAAAGCATAAACTCTAAAACAAACAAAGTTGTTTTAATCCTATTGTGTTTTTTACATTATAATATAATACTACTCAATGTGAAAGTAATCTAAGTGTACAGAATACAGTAATCTGACAACAATTCCACTGCATGTGAAGCACTTCATATGAAAGAGATATCAATAAACGCAGGCAATCAGATCTTAAAATACACCCAAAATAGACACTTATGGACACTAGTGATGTATGGGCGATCAAAAGTCGCACAATAATATCTTTGCTGCATTGTTTTGTTGCAGCAACCTTAAAAGAAATGTGGGAACTGAATAGACCATGATCTTTTGCTTCATTTTTATGCAGACAGCATGAAGATGTGTTTCTTTTTGGCACTTTTATTATTTAATCTTAGAAAAAAAAGCATTTCTACTATTATGTTAACCTCTTCACAGTCTCACAATAAATATCGTAGAGATGCATATCGTGATATTATTCTATGGAGTGATTTGGTTACACCTCTATGGACACACTTTATATATATCGCTCAGCTGCGTGCAAATAACTCAATTCAATTTATTTTTGCAACGCCCAAAATCACAACGGCGATTGCCTCGAAGGGCGAAACAACTGTTTCTAGAGATACATATTTCTTACTGTCTGTTTCACCACAGACGGATAAAGGTAATATCAGTGTAGTCTCCAGAGAGCTCTGTAAACCATTCCTCAGGGGCGTTTTCTCCATAACATGCTGTCAAAGTGCAATGATCATCCATTGTGACAGAGATGGGAAATAAGCAGACAATGTGATGTACTGCACCAGGGCACAGCACAAGTTTGAGAGGGTCCCAGCTGGCCAAATACCAGCGCCTGAGTTAAACTGGAAGGATCAGGCCCACAGAGAAGATGTTGACTTCAAAGTGATGCCTTCAGGGACAGTCTGGAGTTCTGTTCAGCACAACACTGTGAGCAAAGAGAGACGGCTCTTATTTTCCATTGCTGTGGGTTTATTCAAAGATTGACCTCAGTTACAAAAATCCCTATCCACAGAACGTGGCCTTGGAGCTAGTTTCTTGTTCATGTGTTGTGTTCTGAAGCTGAGGATCAGAACAAGCCATCTGCTCAGTTTGATTAAACAAAAAGTATATCTGTGAAAGAAATGTATAACAGAGTGCAAAGAGAAATACTGTTTAATGCAGAAATGTCAGCCAATCAAGGCTGTTTCCGACACTATACAAGCTCTTCAAGATGAGTGTTCTATTTCTGGGTTTCAGCTTCCTGATTACAGGTGATATTTCGAGGGCTTTGCCCATTCAAAAGAGAATTACTATGGTAACAGAACTAGATTGTTATGCGATTATGTCACACATGACATATTGCTTCCGGGTCCTTGGTGAATCATGGAGCTTTTTTTCATGTAATAAAATAAAATGTGGGTGTTGTCTGAATCTTTTTTTATTCTCAGAAAAAATGAAAGCATGCTTTAGCTAATTGTTAACTTCACTATCATGGTCAACTCCGCTCTGAAAGTTGTGAAAAGCACTCATAAACTCATTGCAGCGAATAATTTGGATGCGCGTAATGCAGTAGCATTGTATACTGTTACTTTTACTCTGTAAATGTATACATTTATACTTTAATAAATAAACTCACTTTATGAATTCAAGCAACTTATCTCACGTAAATTGATGAAAGGAAAGCTTCTCTGTCCTGTTTATATTGATTGCTGATATATTTGAACAAAACTGAGCATAGCACTGTGCACATAGCTTAGTGTCAAAATCAAAACAAACTGCTGTGAAATTGCTGTGGCAGCTTAGACCCTGGAAGTGAGGAATACACTGTGTGTGACGTCATACTTAATCATCTGGAACCCATGGATACTTGTCATTCTCTACTTCCACACTGGCTCAGAAGACTTTAACATAGTCAATCAGCCTTTTCACATATGTCATTACTAACTCACTTTTTAGCGTCAAATGTTTCTCTCATTTTACACTCAAAATTACCACTGCAGCAGAGTGAAATGATACAAAAGTAATGTGAGCCTTTTACTGTGATCATCCTTTTGATAGTCGTCACTGTGATAAAGTGTCTTTCAACGCCTCATGCGGGTGAGCAGATAAAAGCGTCTCTTTAACTCTGGGTCAGAAGACAGATAAAGACGTCTGATTCTATCACAATGGAAGATAAAATCTGATGAATATGAATCTAGTGAGTCGCACATAAAGAGACGGCCCACGGCCTCAGATCATCAAAATGAGAGCGCACACACACGGATCCTTGGTCCATAAAAGTCAGATCACTTCAGGACAGTTTGTTATTGGGCCAGAACAAGTCCATGTTGTGCC
The DNA here is from genome assembly GCA_015082035.1 of Chaenogobius annularis. Taxonomy (NCBI): domain Eukaryota; kingdom Metazoa; phylum Chordata; class Actinopteri; order Gobiiformes; family Gobiidae; genus Chaenogobius; species Chaenogobius annularis. The sequence goes on along the minus strand of BJKM01000092.1, from coordinate 480,934 downwards.
AAGATCTGTGTCATTAAAGCATCAATAATGAGATAATGTTGGATTTAGCAGCTGCACTGAGCACAGTGGCTGTTGGGACTAAGCTCCTCACCTCAGGGTGATAAAGCAGGTTTCAGGGATGTCAAGGTTAACCGGTTTTTCAATTACCTTGAATATTTAAGGCTACGGTTGGTTAATTGTGGGGGTTTCAGAACCTATTATATATCGCACACATGTCTCTAAGGAGCACGTGTGTGTGAGTCCGAGCTCAGCATATCAACTCCCCCTATACTGAAAGGCTGAAGTAGGCAGAAAGACCGGCACTTTCAGGTTTGCATCCACCTAAAAAAAATATCAAGTGGGCAGTTTTGTGTATTCTTGTGTTCCTGTCTGTTGTCAAAGACAATAGATATCCAATAAGAAAACACTTTCATCATGAAGTTGCAGCCAAAGACGCAAATGTGATCCAACATGCTCAAAGGTAATTCAGCCATCGCAGACTGTCTCAGTGAAGGTAAAAAAAAGTGTCCAATACTCAAAAACAAGTGGTCCAGAAAGTGTACAAGGCTCATGGCACAAAACAAATGTGCAATTGATGTAAACAGCAATCAGAAAGAGAAAGTAATAAAGTGAAGCATGTTGCTGGGTGAGGATCCTCAGTGAACGCAGGAGAAATAGGCTAATTATTATCATTGAACTATAATAAGGACTATTTCACACATGCACGTGTTGGAACACTCAGTAGCATAGTTGAAATAATTAACAAACATAATTTAAGACTTTAAATGAACTATTTCTTCTACATGCCAATAAAATAATACATTTTAATACGCCTGCTATTGTGACATTAATGATATTAGAATTAGAAGGAAGAAGGAGGGATACGGAAGAGAGTGGTTTTATAGGCTGCGCGTGAAATCCCTCTGTGTAGAAAAACATCAATGTCCCCGTTTGTACACTGTGACTGAGATTGTGATTTAGTAATCTTAGTAATGTGTGTGTGTGTGTGTGTGTGTTTGTAATGCATTCCTCCAAGGCTGAAAAGTTAAAAGGAATATATATATATTTTTTAAGCACTTTTTGAGTTAAAATTGCTACTTTTACTGCATTTGACATAAGAAAGAGAAATAGGCCAAAGTGTGTCTAAAGAGTAGTTATGACCGTGAGGTGACGTGATGAACAAGGACCAAGCAACTCAAGGAAAATAAGGACAATACACAAGGACAGAGAAGGAGCTTGTGTGCAGTGATGTCTGGACTAGTTGTCCTGTGGACTCTGAAAATATATTGTTTTTTCTTTTCAAATATTAATTTTTCACTTGTTTGTCTCCTTTGTCAACTGAGATTTGGCTCCAAACTTTAAGCGCTCATTTGGGTATATATACAATATTTTGTTGTGAGACAAAGCTGTTTGCACAATATTCATAAGATGAGAAACAGGTTCTTTCTAGTGAGAAGGAAACTTCAGAATTATCTTTTAATATTTGACCACCAACTTCTAATGAAACAGAGGTTTTAATAATCCTATAAAAAATAAGGTATGCCAACACTCGTGGACCATTAGAATCTATTCAGTTTGAAGCAAATCTTCTCCAATATGCCTTGTGTGCGCTATAGATTGATAAAAATGGAAATAAATTGCAGCACAAACTGCACTGAATTAAAAAAATATAATAAGAATAATATCTGGATGAGTTAAAATTATTTGAAAACAGGTTAGTTAATCTTAATTCAGATGTTTTGAATATTACAATCTATCTTTTCGTGGTCATAGATTATTCACTTTTTTTCTTGTTCAGTAACGCTACTTATTTTTTGTAGCCAAATTATTTGACAATAAATATGAGAATAACTTACTAACGACTCCCTTTGTTCAAAAATACTTTACTATATTTATCGCTAAAAAAATATTTTTTCCAGGTATTTAAAGTAAAATGTTTCCAACATTAGGGAACTAATACAGTTTTGAGTTTTTTTCTCCTGACATTCCGTAACCCACAATAGTCGATTCTAATACGGTCCTCATTTACTCTCGGTTCAATAACCTGCAAAACTTTCCGGTTACATGCGTCTTAAGTTGATGCAAAATGGTAATGTAGACAATTTTCCAACTCTATATGTAGTGACCCCAGAATGTTTTAGGAATGATCACAAAGTTAGTAACAGAGGCAGTGCGGCAGTGATTTGGGGTAGGTGACAAAGTTACAGATAAAAATCAAATGTTACTTACCCTCTGGAGGGAAATTTGTTCTGTAGTACAATTTTGTAGAAATAAACATTCAGTTGTATCATTCTGGACACTGTATTTAATAAAATCAAGAACTTTTGACATCCAAGAGTCATTCTCAAATCTGCGCATGACGAGTCTTGGGAGCTCCAGATATTTATATCTACTCCGTAGTAGGCCCTGCACTCCACTGGGGAACCTCCTGATGATGGGTGTTTACGGTTTGACTCGAGACTACTCGTCTTTGTTTTCTAACTGCCCTGTAATGGGCTATCAAATCCTATTGTAAACTGACTTTCGCTCCCGCATCACTGCATACCTGATTAGCATCCAAATGCCCAGGGCTTCTCCCGCTCCATGGCTTCAACACACTATTATACCCGACCGGTAAGTTGAACCTTAAACCTTCATTTCTGTTCAAAAAGGGATTTTATTCTTTTTTTTTTTTTTTAAACAAACATTGCCTCCTTAACTCCTCTTTCAAACAATGACTTCTCCCTGCTAAGAATCTTCACTGTCCTCAAAAGAGTGGTTTGTGGCTTTAAGTTGAAGATGCACGGCACTCTGTGGTTCCTGAATTTGCGTGTGCATTCAGGACTACTGCATGTTTAGGGATATGATACGTGTATAGAATAGAATAGAATAGAATAATGTTAGTGTCAGTCATACGCTTGCTCTTTGGCTTTCACATACATCACAGTATAAGCACACATATAATAAAAACATATTTGAATTAATACATACATTTGCAAGTTCTTTGTAGACACAACATCTGAAACAGTATGCTATGACTTATTCAGCTCCCTGATGGCACGGGACACAAAGGAATTTATGTACAAATGTTTCTTAGCACAAGGAAGTCTGTATCTCTGCCCCGATGGGAGAAGCAAGTATGCTCTCTCACTGTGTCTGGCTTCTGTTCTGCGTTCTTTTAATGACAAAAAAAGCCAAACGTCTAATTTACATAATACATTCTCCTTAACCTGTCAGAATTGTCTTGAAACCAGTGACATATTGTATGCCACATGAACAGTAATCTGCTCAAAACTACTCCAATCCAGATTCCAATTCTCAAGTCATTAAACGCAAGGCTGGACATTGTTTTTTGCAGGCTAGACATATGTTTTTTGAAGACTATACATATCCAACCAACAATCAAGTCACAGAGATTCACGGTCCAACGTTTCCACAGGAAGCACACAGTAGAATAAGTATTTGAACTGAGAGCCAGATGTCAAAACAATCCAGACAGCCTGTTAGCGGCGGTGGGCAGTGTCTGTAATCATAGGCCTGGGTTTGAAGGTGAAGGCAGAAAAGCGCTGTAAAGATCGGCCCTAGCCAGGACCACTCATGCATGCTGTTCCATTCCACTGCAGACAGATTTGTGTTCACATGTAGGAAATGGAAATAGGGAGGTGTTGTAGAAATGACTGGAGGAAATGTAAAATGTAAGCGCTTTTACACCAGCTGGGATTATTGCTCTGGGTGATACTTTGTGTTAGAGACGAAGGAAGATGGAATGTGGATTTGTCGATGGCCTAAAACAACAGAACGGCACATTCTTTCCAAACACAATCAAAGCTCGGTGAGATAATGGGTATTGTGGTGACATCGATCTGTTGTCCCCTGCCAACTCCATCATATTTAACTTCATCCAAAACAACAGTGGCTTTCAGATAAATGTGTTCAGACCTGAAATAACCATTAACAAGCGTTTAGCTTTAGCGAGCGGCGAGAGACGGGATGATTGATCATTCAGTCATCGCGATATAACTAGTTAAAAAAAGATGGATGACATTGGCTTCTCATTTCGACACTTGCATGCGTAAATGTAGTGATGTGAATTGGATAGGCATTTACAGAGATACGAACCATAAACTAGGTAAACAAATCTGCAATCTGACAGTTAATAAACAGCAAATTCTATCTTAGAATTCTGGCCTGCTCCAGTTCAAATTAAACTATAGGTGTTGTAGAATTACGTGATGTTACGTGAATGCAACCTATGTTTGAGAGGATGCAGTGTAGAAATATAAAGGGGCACTATGGAACTTCTTTCATACTATGACTGACAACAAGCGTATTTCATTAGCATTCCTTCGTTTGCATTTTTGCGGCTGACAGGCAGGCCGGTTGAGCAGTTTGTTTTTGTTTGTTTTTTAAGATTAATTTTACCCAACTCAGAAGAGCAGCTTGTGCAGTTCAAAGGACAGACTTTTTTTTGTTGTTTTCAATTTATTTTTGAGTACTTAACAATAACTAAGTAAATCATCATTTTACATTTTGTTGATTATGAACCACAATGTTGATCTAAAACCGCCTAACAAGTGAAACATGTTCCTTGACTTCCTCATCATAACTGCAGAACAGATAAGCCTTTTGCCTTTCCCCGTAGCAAGCAACAGATTGTCATGATATGTTTTCTTTTTGAAAAGTGGCTACTTAACATTTTAGAACCCTACATGTGTCACTCAAAACCAAGTACAGGGGTGTGGGTGAGGATGGGGGTAGGTGAAAACGGGAATTTTCGGAGCATTCGACCTTCAGTTGCAGAACAATATAGGATTACTCCAACATGCAGGAATCAAAATACAACTGAGTAAACTAATGAAGAGGAAACACTGTAGTAACAAAGTTAAAACCTCATTAAGTCTCCTTGATTGACTATGTGAACTGAGCTGTTTGTTTTCCCATTATCTATGGAGACCGTGCAAGAGCTAACTATGAATCTCTGAAATGCTGCAGACGGTTTACACCAAATGTGGCAAAATAGCCTCCAGAGAAAATACTTCCAAGGAATGGCCCCGTCTCATCACCAGCAGAAACAAGCAAGCTGAGTAATAGTGAGGCTGAGAAGAGAGCTTTCCTGTTATGTCTCCAGAGTTCACCTGACTCCCCTGGACCTTGGCTGTGATGCCCCAGCTGCAGGAAATAGACAAGAAACTTTTTTGTTGGTTGTGAAGGCTGTTACTGTCTTGCGGAACCCACCTGACAAGTCCTGTTAAAGGGAATGTACCCTTTTTCTTTTTTTTTTATAAATATGTAAAATCTGTCTTGGCCCAGTACAGATAAACGCAGCTCTAAGGGTCAAAATGAGATCGCAGTGCACTCTCTAGAGGTGCTCTCTCAGCTGGTTTTACCATGCAGGCAAAACTCGCTCTCTGAAAGTTGTGAATGGCACTTAAAAACTCATCACGGTCAATAATTAGGATGCTCATAATGCCTTTAGTAAACAGTACATGTGGACTGCTGAACAGTTCTGTTTTTCGCATTTTTAACACAGTAAAATAGTATTTGATTTGTACTGCTCGATGTGCTTGGGGATAAATGAAGTTATATTAGTTGATTGGTGCCATAATGAGCAACAATCCTGGCAAAGAAATAACATCTTCATTGAGACAAGAAATGCTTGTTGGAAGTAAGTAAAATACAAGACAATTCAACAAATCTTAATGGTAAGACTGAATATTTGCAGCCTCACGTCTTTAATGGAGACAATAGCTTCTACACAGTGACTGAGGCGCAGATAACACATTCTCTACTTCACAAGTCAATCATTTCACGCCCCACTGGACCTTTTGTTGCACTTATTTCTAGTCAATGCTGAAGCGAGATGTGCTATACAAGTCACACTGCTCAGTTCAAACAAGCAGGAACAAACCCTGCCCACATAACCTCATTTACTCCTCTTGTACGTTGTATGGGAGACACTGGACTCCTCATACGGCACATCAGCAGGAGGACTTTATATAGAGGCTTCATAATAACAGAATTCCACCTCTGTGTTTTAAGTTGGCAAAAGAGTGATAAGAATCTGTCTTTCTGAAGTCTTGAATCAGATATGACAGGAGATGAGAATTGAGGTGATTCTCGACACTGGCAGCTCCTTTAAATGGAATTTAGTTGTCACATCTGCTCCATTTAAATTGCTGACATTTGAAAACGCCTCAGAATCAAAATACCTCTAATTTCTTTGAAGATGTTTGATCGCAAAAATGTTTCGCATCTTTTGCATTCTCGAGGCTAGAGGTAATAAAACATCACATATTGTGTGTGTTTTATTACAACATTCAGAAAGACAGTGTTGCTAATTAGTAAGTGGAAGATGCCTGCTTTATCTTCAATATTAACTCCTGCCAGTGCCAGCTCTTTCATCTCTCTTCCTTTTCATCATCATGTACAGATGGAGCGTTCCAAGTCCTTTTCACTTGTTAGGAACTGTGCATCTGAACATGTCTCTCATCAACCTGTCTTTGCTTCCTTGGATCCATGCAAGCTGTGTCACATCTCCATGGTTTGTGGATGAGAATATAATGTGTGTACTGACAGAGCTCTCCCAGTGGCCAAGCAGCCGTAAAGCCCTCTATCAGCAGTGAACTATAGCATAGTCCTTCAAGGATTTACCCTTCGGAGAAAGCCTATCTATTATCTATGGAAGGCCTATGTTAGAACTGACTCTGAGGCTTATTACAAATGAGAAGTGTCAGAATGCCAGTCAGACACACATCAGAGGTTGAGAACAAGGCTGAGAAGATGACACAGGCTTATCCAAATCATGGATGTAATTCATGAAAAATTTAGCAAAACTGTGCAGTCTCCCTTATTATACTGTGTGCTTCAGTGTTGTGCATGTGTCACCTTGCTGTGCAGAGGTATAGGAGGACGTACAGGAGACCTCAGTCAGCATTACTTTATCTGATTACAGCCCTCCTCAGTCCATCCTCTATGAGTTTATGCATTCAGTGTCAACAGCCTGTTCAATAAACCATGAGGCTTCTGCTCCAGACCTCCATAAAGCCTACCACTGTTCTGCATACACCCCCGCTGTGTTCCATTTCAAAACTCTCTGAGGCATCCCTTTTAGGTGACACCCAGCACGTCCTCTCACCTCCGTCACTTAAACATGGCCACTTTGTATTCTCCACACAGCAGAATCGCCAGCATGTCTCACAACGTTGTGTGAGCGTCAGACTTTTAGAAGAGAAAAATGACGCTGTATGTGCACTGTACACTGAGCTGACTCGAAGCTGTGATGTACCAGAGCCCGCTTTCTCCTCTCAATTGCAAAAGCTCCAACCTTTTTTTTGGTTGGTTTGGGGAAGTAAACAGGAGTGAGACGAGGAATTAGAGATAGTGACTGGCTAAAAAAACAGGTTGACTGTAAAAGTGACCACTCACAAGCAACATGGACGTAAAAGCTTTCCTGACATTTCGCTAGTTTAGTGCTAACATGCGATTTTACACTCTCTTAATCCAAAACACATGATGTCACATTTACCAAACTTGTTTTGGCATATTCCATTTGGCCTGTGTCTGCTGTATAAAGGTCTTCGCCCTACGTTGCTTTCTGCAGTTGACATAACAATTTCTGTAGCTTTGAGATCTGTGGAGAGTAGCCTTAGCACCGTTGCCATGGCCATTAACACTTCACAGTTAAAACATATATATATCATATTTTGTTTTGAAGTGCTCAAAATGGCGCCCATAAAATGGAACGCCGGTTCTAGGTGCATGTGTGCGCCTTGGTGCAGCGAGCGGAGGGTCATTATGCACTGCGCTCACGTGACTTTTGTAGCTTGTTAGATACATACTTCGAGTGCGGACAGATTGGGGGAAGAGAGCCTTCTCCTATGCATCCGCAACTTGGAACCCCTTACAGTCGGAATTTAGGTTGCATGAACTGGTCTTGCTTAAGGGTTTTTGCTAAGTTTAAAAAAAACAAAAAGCAAGAATCCTACCAAAAAAAAAAGATGTGCTTTTAAATGCAGATACACATTCAAGAAATATTAAAATAGTTTCTATGATTTGTGTGCTGCTACATTTTTCTTTTGCCCCAGGTCTCCCTTTTAAAAAAGAGGTCTCGATCTCAGTGGTCATAAAGGTCATAAATAAATAAAGTTGCTCTTTTGCAGGCAAAATAAGGCTGTATAAATACATTTTACCCAACCTTGACCAACACTGGGGATGCAAGGTCATCCTTCATCATCCTTCATCATCCACATGACGATTAAGTTGTGATCAGTCCTGACAGTGACGGGCAGCTACAGAATTTGCACCTGTGGGATTACACCACACACACGCCACAAACACACACATCTGTCATTTCATATCCATCTGGGCCAGGCTCCATGACACAACCTTGATTGATAGGTAGCCTCCTGGCCCTCTGTTTGTTTGGTTGTTGTGCCTGAGCCGCTCAATAGAATTTCATCTCTTCTAGCCTGGCTTGTGACTATCTATTCTCCCCTGGTTGTTGACTAATCTTCTCTCCTTCTCTCTCTCTCGCTTTATGGGATGTAGCTTTCTGACATGGAGAGAATATCTCTATGCGAAATCCAGTCTAATCTCTGGAACTGCCGCCAGTCTTCCCATCTTCTCATGTCTGCTCTGCTGCTCAACACTTCAACAGAGGAGGTAAGAAGCTCTCACTGACTGATGGATGTCCACTGCCAGAATGTGTTTGTGAGTGTGCGCCGCATCAACTTTCTGAAACATAGTCAATGCACTGATGGACATTTTATATTTTATCAGCTGCTTCTGTGTTGGTAGATGCAATCAAGACCAAATAGTACTGTACAAGTAGAGTGTGAATTTGTATTAACCAAATCAAATCAATCATTTGGGATATGGTTTTCCCTTTTATTTATTCAGGAATCAAAAATCGCATACACACAATCTATTCAATTACTTAATTTTACCCCTTCCGTTTGAGCTTGCAGGTAAAAAAAAAAAATGCACCATGTTCTTAGTCATTGTTTTTTTAACCAGCTTGATTGTAGCTGTTTTTTTGAGTTTTTTTTTTGCTGTTGGTGATGAAAAATACAAAAATAAATAATGCTTAAGAGCGTTTTCGTGTATCGTAGTGCACAGGATTTGGCCAACTGGGGCATGCGACATTCACTGGATTGTAAATTATGCCTTTTTTTTTGTTTGTTTTAGTTTGCCCCACAAGGCTTGTGTAGTTCCAGAAACAATCTTTGTGTGTGTGTGCGTGTGTGTGTGTGTGTGTGTGTGTATGTGTGTGTGTGTGCAAAAATAACCCTTACAAAGGAGGTAAAGATTACAACATACAAATAATAAAATAATACAAAATCCCAGCTGCATAGTTTATTCATGAGTTTTGAGAGTACATAAGTCTTTGGAAGTTAGAAACAGAACCTTAAAAAGTCATTTAGAAGACAATTTGCTCAGTAAATTTAATATTGCTGCAGAAATGCTGAAAATCCGTTGTAATATAATCAAAATGGAGGAGCCAAATATCCGGAGCAGAGAAAGACAAACAAACTGACTGCAATATTAAATCAGTAGGGATGAATAGATGACTTGTGTGTTTTGGTTCAGAGCCAGCCTCAGTGAGGACTCAGAGAGGATCTCCTTCAGGTCACCGTGGCGATGGCACACAGATGAATGAAAAGAATATGAGCCTTTACCGAGATGCCTAAAGATGATATAAAACATACAATAATATCAGGGTGTTGAGGGCAGGACAAACTTGGGTGAACAACATGGCAGTTTGGGACATTGGTCTGCTTGCTGTTCTACTGTCCTGTAAAAACTGACCAAGTCTGACCAAGCTAATCTTTATTATTTATAAATTGTCCAATAGAAAATGTTCAAACAAAAGCTGCTTAGAAAATAACTGGAAGAGCGTAGACCCTTTGAGTGTTTGTAGACTAAACAGTTGCATGCAAGGCTGGTACTGTTCCATTATTAACTTTAGATGCCGTAGTAATAGAAAGATCAGAACGTATTTATATCAGTACTAGAATGTTTCCGCAATAATTCTAAAACTTCTTTACATTTTAAAGGTGCACTATGTAACTCTTCAGGTGGAGGGTAGACAACCTGCTTCTCACCAGAAAGCGGTCATTCACACATTATAGAATTCATCCAGTGAGGTGACCACCAGGCCAAATTACAGATTTGTGGAAAGGCAACCACCCTCACCTTTTTGTTTTTTTTAGCTAAAAAATACATCTATTGTTTTATTAGTTTATGTGGAACATTCCAGGCAAAGCAATACAATCTCCACAAGACAGCAGGTGGCAGACCCTCCACCAGAAAAGTTACCTAATGCAACTTTAGGCTATATATCTTCAATATCTGTAGAAATTATAAACAAAGTTATAATGACTATACATGAATCTAACACTGGCCCAGCCAAATTACACTATTTGTATAGCGCAGAACCAAATGCATTTCAAGGAAGCACACAATATATATCAGATAAAATAAAAAATAAACCCAATTTCATAAAGTCATTTGAAAGCCAGATTAAAAAATATGCATTTTTAGCTGCTTAGGGATTTAAACTGGTTGATGAAGCAGAAGAGGTCTTTACATGGAATGGGATGCTGTTTCGGTGCTTTGGTGTTAAGGTGCTAAAACAAAAAGCATGCCTCCTTTTGGTTTTGAGGCGAGAAGAGGAGCCACAGTAAACAAACCAGCAATGTATTGAACCATCTACTTAAGAAAGACATCTCTTCTTACATCACTTTAGGTTCACAAACCCTTGGCCTGCGTCAGTATCATACAACTATTTCTAAATATGTAGAAAACGATTCAGTTGTAGTCATCTGGACTCTGTTTTAGAAAAATAAAACGTTTCGACTCTCATCCAAGAACACTCCTGGACGAATGAGGGATTACACCGACATATTTTTAAATATGCTTATAAATATTCAAACGTGAGGTGAATAACTGATAAGTGGAATCTTTAAATCTGAGATGTTCAAAGTAAATGCAGTGTTTTAGCTTTTATCTACAGGTATTTTTCTTGAGTGCAGTCATTCTGTTTCCGAGAGGAGCAGCCCCTCAGCAGTGGGCTGCAAATACCAAGTCAACGTTGAACCTCATTTACAATCCCAGTGTGGTCATTGTGTGGACAGTGAGAGCACTTGAGCCATCCCTCTGTCTGTCCCCGATGACCAAGCACAGGAGCAACATTAGATTACTGATCCAGACTTACAGAAATCCCTCCAGACTGAGCGCTGAGCTGTTTGTTTCAGGTAGTTAGCACCGGGCTAATGCTAGTTTACATATTATTGTGTGACTATGCTAATAAACATTAGCCTATTTGCAGACAGTTTTAACATGCCTAATTTCCAACGACCGCGTGTTACATTTTAGGATCAGACAGTCACTCACCTGCACACAGTGTCTGTGCTCTTGAAAGCTCTGAGGGCTTGTTCGGTTCAGAGGGCTTGTGGACCAGGTAGATCAGATGTAAATGTCCACAAAAGTTTGTTGTGGCAAGTTGTTGCTGCTTATAAGTGTTGTCAGCGAGTGTTTTTGATAACTAACAGCAGAAGTAGCCAACAGTATGTGGTGACGTCTTCAAAATGAAAGACAAGAACTCCCAAGGCCGTCAATTTGACGGTTGTGTTCTGACGATGACGTAATCAAAAGAATGATTCTTCTAACAAGCAAAAAATTGGTCTAAAGGCCTCTTTAATGAATAATATCATTATTCAGAGTGCCGAAGTTGATCAGAAGAGGAAGGAAGGGGAGGAAGGGGAGGAAGGGGAGGAAGGGGAGGAAGGGGAGGAAGGGGAGGAAGGAGGAGGGGAGAGAGAGGAGGGAGAGGAGGAGAGGAGAAGAGGAGGAAGAGGAGGAAGAGGAGGAAGAGGAGGAAGAGGCGAAGAGGAGGAAGGGGAGGGAGGGAGGAGAGGAGGGAGAGGAGGGAGAGGGGGAGAGGAGGGAGGGAGAGGAGGGAAGAGGAGGGAGCGGAGGGAGAGGATGGAGGGAAGAAGAGGAGGGGGGGAGAGCGAGGAAGAGGAGGGAGAGGAGGGAGAGGAGGAAGAGGAGGAGGGTTGTTTGCGATAGCGAAGGCACTGTTGCAGAGAATATACATATATTCATGAATTGAGGTGGACCCACCTTCCTAAAAAAAAAAGCCAGCCAAATACTATTATAACACAGGATTCGTAAAGACCTTGAATATTGTCGGCGTTACAAACAATATGCCGCTCACGCGCGGCGATGTTACCAGGGAGCTGAGGCAACAGGCGCTTAGTTTATTGATCTTGACAGCCTAAAATGCCATAACTATATAATAAAGTTTGTCATAAATACTTTGAACATTTACAATAGACCTACTGCCAGTGAGATTTTCCTGAATTAATATGCATATATTCTCTGTAACAGCGGCTTCGCTATCGCAAACAAACCTCCTCCTCCTCCTCTTCCTCCTTCCTCCGCTGATGCTAGTCAAATTCGGCACTCTGAATAATGATAATATTCATTAAAGAGGCTAATAGACCAATTTTTAGCATGTTAGAAGGAGAATAATTTTGATGACGTCATTGCCAAAGCACAACCGTCAAATTGACGGCTTGGGAGTTCTAGTAGTTCTAAAATCCTGGTAGTCCTTGTGTTAATCAGAACTCATTTTAACGTTTTTATTTCAGTTGAATTGCAATATGGGGATGATATTCACAAAGGTTAAGAAACAGAGCAACGTAACCAGAGTAATTAGACGTACAATTCTAAAACCCATCAAATTGACGACCTTGGGAGTTTTAGTGTTAAAATCTGAAAAAAAATATTTTGCAGAATATGTTAAACATTCACCAACAACCAAGACATCCTAGCGAGCAATTTTTTTTCCCTCATTTGTTCAATTTCAAACTAGGTCTGATTCTACCATTTATTTATTTTTCTTGGTGTGAAAAAAAAAAACACGACAACCATAGAATACTAGGAGGAAATCCACCTTTTTCCTTTTCCCAAATGCATCTACTTTAAAAGCTTCAGTGTCACATGTAAATTGGGTGTTTTCATGCTTTAATTGTCTCTGTAAATTATGACTTAATTTTGCTGTCCCTGTGTGGGCCAACAAAACAGAAAATAAATGTTGGCATTAAAAAGAGGTTACCAGTTTATTACCCATTACTGTCCCATTTCTTTCATTAGAAGATGTATTCAAATAAATGCCACTCACAAGTTGGCACATTTTAGTTGACTGTAGCCTGTGGAGTGGCTTGATTTCAGTGCTGGTGGAAATGTTTTTAAATGTCCTGGGTAAAGTTCATCCCAGATCATCTAACAATCAGTTTCAGAACATTTAAAGGTAGAATCCGAAAGCATATTTATGGTCTCATTGCCCTATGGTTCAGCAAAGAACAATGTACGCAGCTAATCCTGTGGGTTAGCTATATGGGAATGTCATGGGAACACAAATGAGCTGCCATAGCAATAATACCAGCCTAAATGGAGCTGTAATATCGTAATGGGCAATTGCAATGTGTGGAGATCACCGTGAGTTCAGCCGCTTATAGTGTATAATCACCTAGAAATGAGAGTGGGTTTTGTTGCTTTGTGATTTGTGATTAAAAGAAGCAGTCAGCGTCTTTGTGGAGGTCTAAAGGTCCTCTACCAGTAATACTCACACTTGCGCAAATGAGGAATGAGGAGGAGCTTCAGTGCGCAGGTTTTCCAAATTCTTGAGAATGTGATCTTCAATGAGCATTTCCAGCAACTGTGGAGCGTTATGGTTTTCAGTCAAGTATATTCCCCACAATGCATTTCACACTGGCATGTCAGGTTTACAAGAGAAGATGCTAACGAGAACCGCTTGGCCTTTTCTTGATTGTTCCACCATCAGAGGAGAGGACAGGAAGCTCCAGATAGAAGTATATAGGACCCACACACACGGATCAGTACCTGCCCTTTGGCTCTAACCACCCACTACAGCACAAGCTGGGAGGGATCAGAACACTACAACACAGAGCACAAGCGGTGCCCACCAGCTCAGAGGGCAAGAGGAAAGAGGAAACACACGTCCGGAATGCTCTCTCAGCCTGTGGATACCTGGCTTGGGCTCTTACCAAAGTGAAGAGAACCAAAAAGCAGGACAAAAGGGACAAAAAGGGAAACAGAAACAAGAAGAAAGGGTGTCTCTATCCCTTATGTCTCGGGACTGTCGGAAAAACTGAAAGGAATTTTTAGACAACACGAAGTCCCTGTTTATTTCAAACCAGGCAACACTTTAAGACAAAAACTGGTTCACCCTAAGGACAAGATGCCTACACAGAAACGGAGCAATGTAGTGTATTCTCTGGCAATGTTCAAATCTAAACTAAAAACTGTTTTGTTTGGCTGTGCATATGACTGAAATGCTTTTCTTTGCGCTCTTCTCTTTTATGTCTTGAACTATTTGACGGATAGCCTGAAAATAGCACTTTTAAATTAAGATTTTGTGATTTCTGCCATGTCTTTGTGATTTTAATGATTTTTTTTTTCCTGTTGTGTGAAGCACTTTGAATTGCCTTGTATATGAATTGTGCTTTACAAATAAACTTGCCTTGCCTTGCCCGGCCTAGTCTATCCAATGCAGTGAGGAAAGTTTTAAAGAGCGGTACATAGGTGAGACTAAACAGCCACTGTACAAGAGGCTTTATCAGCATAGAAGACACTCGAGTTCAGGACCTTGGAGCGCCGTACATCTTCATCTCAAAGCCACAAACCACTCTATTGAAGACAGGGAGGTGGAGATTCTGAGCAGGGAGAAAAGATGGTTTGAAAGAGGAGTTAAGGAGGCTATCTTTGTTAAAAAAGAGAATCCTTCCTTATACGTAATGGAGGTATAAGATTCAACCTTCCGATTGTTTATAATGGTTTGTTGAAACCCTGGAGACGCCCGAGGCATTCTGATGCTAATCAGGTACCCAATGAGGAGGGAGCCAAAGTCGGTTTACAATAGGATGTAGATGACCCATCTCAGGGCTGTTAGTAAAAACGATGGGATTAAGTGAAACCAAAACTCTCCCCCCTTTATCCGGAGGACCCGCCCTGTGGGCAGGGCTTACACAGAGGAGGATATAAAACCTGATTTCCCAGACTCAATTCACAGATTGACTCTTGGATTAGAGTCGAAACATTTTGTTGGGTCCAGATGACTACAACTGAATCTTTTTCTACAAGACTCCAATAAACGTTTTCCCTTGTCAGTGTTAAAGTGGCATAAAGTTAAACTATCACAGAAACAATTTAAATAAAACAAAAACATAAATTATAAGCAATCTACTCAAAATAGAGTCCATGTGGAGTGTATTGCTGAGAAAATCTGGACATTGTTCATGTTTTCTTTCCTGTTTGGGGCGTTCTGAGCCGTGGAGCTTGATCCGTCCGGGCTCGAGTGCATAAGAAAATAGACAATCCGTCATTTTGTCGGATGCTGGCAGAGTGGTATAGTCGTGGCGCAGACCTGCATAGTTCATTCACGGGATGTGGAACTGCCTTCATTCAAGTACTGAGCAGTGTGCGCAGCGGAGCTGCATGATGTGGAATCGGATAGTTAGCAACTCAGCAGCAAGCGCTAATTGGATAAAATGGAAATGTCTTAACAGTTGTACTGACAATATTTTTCAATACATATGTGGATTGTCCAGCTAACAACTCTGAAAAATGTTAAACCCTCTTCTTGTTTGTGGCCAAACGTGAAAAACAGGACTAATGAATGAATGAATTACTTAAACTCTTTGCAGTGGGCCCCATTGTATTGCTCACTTAATGCTTTCCTAGTTTATAAGCGCCGTCTATAACAACTAGCATGCTCTATAATTAGATGCAAACAGCACACAATTGACACATTTTCACGACGAGAGCTGCTTTTACAATATATCTATGCTGGTGAAAATATAAATGTAACTTTATTACATGAAGAAAAAAAAACAGCCCCTTGAAGCAAATGATGAAAACTGGGCAAAGCTGCAGCTTCCTGAGTTTAGCAGCACCACTCATGCTCTTTTACCTTATCACATTTATAAATGAGTTTTTGAAGTGCGGACTCTCCAAATGTTCATTCTTACCACTCCAGTGCCCTTGTGCACTCACACACACTTCAATGACATGTGCGCCGCGTTCCAAATTATATTTTTCTCTGATTTTGCCAAATAGTCAGTATAATTGACAGTCATCATAATTTCCAACCTTTAGAGTACAATACGAATGTTATTGAACAAACCTCCCAATGATAACAGTATTTTTTTCAAAAATAAAAACAATAGAGTTTCAAGCCATGTCATTGTTGCTAAGAACTGAAAATGGACATTTGTTAAATTAGAAGCATTAGCAGGTCATATTTAGTGAAATCACAAGCTATTTCTATCAAAACATCTTAACAGGTTAAGTTACAGTAACATAGGAGTTTCTGCTTGAATTTCTTTGCAGGATGTCGGAATAGCCTTCCAGAGCTGCTGTTTGGATGTGAACTGCCTCCTGCACTCATACATCTTTCACTTGAGGATGCTCCAAAGGTTCTCAATAGGGTTGTGGTCAGGGGAGGACGGGGGCCACAACGTGAGTTTGTCTTCTTTTATGTCCATAGTAGCCAATGATGCAAAGGTATTCCTTGCCGCATGAGATGGTGCATTGTCATGCATGAAGATGATTTAGTTACGGAAAACACAGTTCTTCTTTTTGCACCATGGAAAAAAGTGGTCAGTTAGAAACTCCACATACTTTAGAGAGGTCATTTTCACAGCTTCAGGGACCCTATACGGGCCAACCAGCAGCTTCAAATACCTGTTCGCTGCTTTGTAATGGCATATTGGCAGCTGCTCTCTTAATCCAATGCGTTTGTCTGGCAGAAACCCTACTCATTATCCCTTTATCTGCACAAATCTGTGTGTGCTCTGAATCAGCTTCAAATCTCTTAATACTATGATGATCACGCTTAAGTTTTCATGAAAAATATGTAAGGTTTTCATAACTTGTCTAAGGCATTTGGTTCGAGGCCCCCTATTTCATTCCGCTTTTTCAGACACACTAAAAGAGAGATCTTTGTCTTTTTCTGTTTCCCATATTGGGCTTGAAAATGGCAGTTCTTCTTAGTATAATGTGGACCACGTCCTTACTTGTAGTTTTTAATTTTCAACAACCTTTAATTGGACTTATCTGTCAATGACTAATTGGTACAGGTGTCTGTGATTGATTTCACTGACCCAAAGAGCCCTGAAACACAATACCATCTTCTCCATGAGTTTTAATGGAAAACAAAAGAAACGGTTAACCAAAAATTACCTGTATGACACTTAGATTCCAAATCTTCAATTTGCTAACAAATAATAATGGCCTTTGGAACGTAATGTATAGTGCGTATGTGTGTGCACGTTTTTCCTGGGCCTACTGGCGGGGCAGGCCACAGTATAGGGTCAATGGCATTAGATTAGTAATTGTGATGGTGCGTCCTATCACCGCCCCATCATTTCCCCACCCCGGTACGCGCCTTCCCAGGGCCCTCTCGCATGGCCCGAAAGTGCCATGTGCTCAAGAGTGCCGTGCCCGGAGCATGCGTGGTGGGCGTGCTTAGCGTTTGCGGCGCGGCCGGGGGTTTAACTTGGCGCGTCATGGTTCTTCACTTCCCCAAACTGTTTCCCCACTGCCTCGACACGTTTCCCTGCTGAGGAGCGTGGTTCGAGGGTGCACACTCTGCGCCTATGCACCACACTCCCTGCTGCTGCTATCGCTGCCTCCTGTCTGGTGGGCCAACCCGAGGCACTGCCGAGTCCCGGTTTAAAGCTCAAGTTGGCGCGCTTGGTCACATGACCAGAGGACTCGACCATCCCTTCAATGAAATGTGTATTTTTTTATTCATTATTGTTTCCTTCGTTATTGGTGTCTTGGCCATATGGAGGTCTATGGGGATTTTAGTCTGAATTAAAGGGGCCATATGATTTTGCGGGTTTTTGCTTATTTAGGCCATTTTGTGTTTTACCCCTATTGTTTATTTGGTTTGCCCAGGGGAGGGGCTAGGGGGTTTAAAAGGGAGCTCTGTTCACTGTTGGAGAGAGCGCCAAGGAGAGAATAACATGTTTGCTGTTGTAGACCTGCCCCTGGTTTTTTCTGTGATAGTTTTTGGATCCTGTAAATACTTACAGGTTTGATTGTCATTGTTTGTTCACTGTAAATACACTGCTTTGGAACTGGGTGTAAATAAAAACCACCTAAGCAATACAAGATTATTTTCGACTGAGCCATGGGTTTTTCCACGGAACCCTAAACCGAACCTGTGACAGTGATAAAATGAGTATGGTGTCATGGGTGGGCGAGGGATGGGGCTGAACACGTAGTTGTGACGCCACTGCAGTGTTATTTCTGATTACACAATACAGTTTGGGTAGGAAAATTGCTGCTCACTTGCTATTTTGCTGCATTTTAAATGGCAAGAGAAAAAGGGTTTCAGCAATTTGATTTGACTGAATACAGATTCATGAAAATTCAGTCTCTTGTGGTGAAAAAGTCTGCTCTAACAAAATGCAAATTTCACATTTACTTAATATTATATATTTCAGTTAGCCTTACATTATCTACTTTACAGCTATTCAGTTTCTTCAGTAGCAACGTTTTTCAATATCTCAAGTGATTAGAATTGCAAATCACATAAGAATAAGAAGCGGACTTGGAGACGACCAGTGGAATGGCTTGCAATTTGCGAGTTCAATTAAAGGACTGCTTCGGTGTCGCGGATTTTCCTTGGAGTTAGCTTTTTGGCCCTTGTGCTGGCCTTTGTTTCCTCCAGGCAGCTGTGGTTTCATCAAACATTAAAACCAAAAAGCCTCATATTTTTCAACCAGAATTGTCCATTTATTTCCCCAGGCCAGGGCGTTAGGTTTAACTGGAGGAGGTGGAACAAGTTGCTACCTCCCTTAATTCGCCCATATTCTGTATTTTTCACTGGTGCAAATATAGCCAGGTTTGGGACATGGGGCCTCAATTTAAAGCAGTTTGAACCAAGTGATAAAAGGGTGTAAATCCTTGTTTCTCAATCGTCAAACAAAAAACTTGCCATTTGCATTTTTAGATTCATCGCATTACCGGGGAGGCATGTTTTTACTGAGATTTCCCCAGGCGATTGTAGGTGTCAAGATTCTCCCACAGATTGTGTGTCAAGACCTCAGTGGACTTCATGGCATACGGCCGAATGAGCAGCACTATTCCCACTCTTCGCCAAATAGCACAGAAGAATGTTGGCTTGATGTCCCTTGGGCTAAAGCACAAGACATTAGGAGGAAATGAGCAGCAGCCTGTCTCACCTGCAGAGCGCAGAGCTGTGCATGTGACTCTGACACTGCTGTAAACTCACTGTTATGTGTTATTGTGTATGCAGGCAGCATAAAGGAGGAGTGCTCTGGAGTGAGGCACCATCGTCAGTCTTTAGACAGGAACATCTGCTACATTATGCTACATCAGAGGAGGAATACAAGTAGAGCAACACCCCCCAACTTTGACAAATTTGTCTCATCATTGTTTTGCTTTTGGTCTCCATTCAAACCAGATTCAACTAAACTGATGAATTAATAACATGAAATAAGGCGCTAAAATTCACAAATCAATCTATACTTCTATATAAAACCAATCATGTTATCCAGCTGGCTCAGGAGCAACATCTGTCCATCTTCTTTCACTGATCCAGGACACAGTCTCTGGGACAAAAATGAGAATGAACTCCAAAACTTGAAGTATCTTGGGTGAGATACCGCCATCTTCGCCCAGTGGGAAACGCCCAGATAATCTCCCAAGGCACCGATCGAGGAGGCATCTGAAACACACCTCAGCTGGCTCCTTTCACGCGGAGGAGCAGCAGCTTTACTCTGAGCTCCTCCCGAATGACTAAGGCTCCTCACCCTATCTCTAAGGGCACGCCCAGTCACCATGCGGAGGAAATGACATACTTTGGACCACTTATCTGCAATCTCATCCTCTTGTCTTGTCCAATAGGTGGGATTTGTCTTGGGGAGTACTTATCTTATGCGCCAAACTAATACAATACTCCTACAAACCTCTTCAGATTGCAGAGCTTCATAATATTAAGCCTTCCCTTTGTGTGCACCGGTTACTAAACTTCGATCGGGCTCAAAAAATACCCAGCCTGCACACATACTCTCCAAACCCGAACCAGTCGATACACGTATGGACACGACCCAAACCCGCGAACTTCTTCAAAAATAAGTGCGATGGCGTTATGTTGGGTTAGCGCTCCGCCCCGCTACCTCTCTCCCTCACTCCTTTTTCCTCTTTTAGGGCACCTTATCTCCCCTCCTCTTTCTTTCCGTTTTGCGCATCATTCATAGAAATAGAGAGGGCTTAACCTTTCTCCACTAGAGCTGTTCATCAAGTCATAAATCACTGTCTCACACTGTAAAAAAAAAAGGGCTCATTTTCAGCTAGAATGTAGGACTTTCCTTTATTTATTGCCATAGAAAAATGTCATATTCAAGTTTTGTTTAATTCATATATAGGTTCAGAGTGACATCAATTATTTTAGTACTTTATTTGAGTACAACATTTTCAGATTTATGGTAAATCCACACAGCCCTGACTGGTATATGGAGATTATTAACCGCCAAGTCACTGCCTGCGAATATTAGAATATTATAACTGTATTCATAGAAGGACCAGGATAAGTTTGTGAATTCTGAAGGATTTTCCCTCGACTCTTCTCATAAAACCCTGTAAATCTCCAATCTGCCACAATATTCCAATATTTAAGACCTATAGATTGCAATACAAGGGAATGAAAAGTCCCTAAAGACACTGGCAATATTTCACTGATATATTGGCAATAAAGACAAATTGATGGTGGAGGAGCCCATAAAATGTGTCACAGAATCAGTGGAGAGGAGAGAAACACTGATTCTTATGCACCATTAGAATCCTAATGATTCATGTCCTTATGCCATTTACCATCACGACAACCAAAGGGTGATGCATTGTCTTTAGTTATAGGCTCAAATTAGAGAGTCACAGCCAAAACTCAGCATCAACAGTTACCCTTTAGTCTCCTGCAGATTTTACTACTGGGACATTTTAAAAAAACAACAGTATTTGCACAAGGATTTGCAAAAGACAAAGACAAATAATAGTGCAGTTAGAAACTCTAGCTTCTGGGCTTTTACAGGCAGATTACAAATACAAATCTTATCCACACAAAACTGAGACACTGAATATGGTTTTGATTTTGACAGTAAATATGAAAAGCTTTCATTTGAGTCAGTGTGGTGTTTACATCTGCTCAGTGGGTTATTGATATCCAAAGACCGGTCTGGTCAGGGCATCTGGCTTAGTCATGAAGTCAACAGCACTAATAACAGAATCACCACTGGGCATTGATCATGACTTGAGTCTGGTCTAATTAGACTGAGGCGGTTCCAGTGGACACACTCCAAAACACAGCACTTTGCACAATAGGAACTGTTTTTCTTCCCCAGAGCAGAGTTGTGCACAGTCTGATCTGTACTTGTCATAGGCCCTCGTGGCTGGGCCACAGGCACAATATTCATACCTCCATTTTAGCTGTAATTACTGCTTTCTGAGAGTAAATCTGATCTGTCACTCACTCCCCGTGTGAGACCCCTGCTCTGTTCAGAGACACACACATGGGGTTTGCAACTGAAGCCTGCTGTTTCCCCAAATGGAAAAGCCCACAGTCACACACTCTTGGAATCCAATTTATCTCTTTTCTCATCAGCTCATTTTTCTTCTTATTTAGGGTCATAATTAGGCACTAGAGGAAGCAAAAGGTAGATTATAATATATTATAAAAACCTTTTCACAGTTTTCTCACAAACAACTATAGCGGGAATAGATTCTGACATCTCCAAATCAAAAGCTTGTTTTTGTCCTCTGGTATGACTTGTGTTATAAACGTTTGAAACCTTCAAGGCAATGTCAGAAACTTTACTCGGCTCGATGCATAAACAGATGCAGAGAAACTGCATCGTCTACTTTAAAAAAGAGATATAACTCCAATAGAGGCAAAGATGCTCAAGTAAAGAACATATAAGTGATCTCCCAGTGTAAATAAATCTATATTGATGTTGATGTTGATGTTGATCTTGATGCTGGTGCCACATCTCCCTGTACACCTTGTGATGTGACAAGCTTTTATCCCTTACTTCATGTAAATCATTTTCACTAAGCTCAACTTCTACCACTCACACATTCTCTTTGCTCAGAATTAAAGATAAAATGTCTGTAGAGACCAGCTCGGCATGTCAGCACACCACTATAGTGATGATGATATGTGTAAGAAGGTTTTCTGCTTGGTTTTAATTATTTAAAAAAAAAACTGGAGGTGGAAACTTTTGTGCGACTATGCAAGTCCCACAAAAGGCAGAGCCACAAGCAGAATGGATGACATTCATTTTAAAAGGGTTTGTCAGTAAGATGCCATCACACTAGTAGGCGTGTAACGATTCAGACGTCTCAGAATTCGGTTGGATGCACGATCCAGGACTTACAATTAGATTCATTACGAGTTTTTCACGATCAAACATCAACTTTACAATGACAACCTAAGACAGGAGAAGACATGGCATAAAAGAGCTGCTAAGAATGAGAGAATAATAATGCTGCTATACTTATTATCGTAATCACCTCTTGTCATTGTACTACACATAGGGTAAAGCAATGTATTTGTATGTAGTACATGCACTGTTTATAATACACTGTAGTAAGGGGACATGTCATTTAGAGCCTCGTGTAGTTTTCAGTCGGGAAAAAAATAAGAGCCAGAGTGTCAGAGTATGAATCAGCTGTGTGGACCTGTGCCAGAAAGGAGTAAATGGAAATGTGCAAAATGACAAACCAGTGATAAACAGCTCCATTATTTCCCAGAGTAAGTAACAGTAAATGAACAAGTCTGAGCTGGATGAACTTTATAGATGACCTTGTAAAAGAAACTCTGCGCTTTGGGAGTTTGTAGCTTCTCTCTAACTATTTTTTATTTATTTTTTAAGTCAGGGAGAAAGTAATTGACAGGCGAGCGGAAAGCGACAGCGAGATCAATACAATTAAACAGCTCAGACCAGGAGTATTCTGAGGTGAGGCGTCGTATGTTGACCTGCCTCTGAGCCGTTAGCTAGCCAAGCATGTTGAAGCTAATGATGTTATTAGTCCAATTGTGTCGATTTGGTTTCATACTTTGCTTGCAAGAGAAACGTGATGTGTTAATGAAGAGAATGAGGCCTGAGAGCACTGTCCTTTACCTCACCTTCCCCGTAGTATATGTGCATTCATGTGACAGACATCTGAAGAGGCCATGGAGATTCCAGCTAACTCCAAATGTGAGTGTGGAGGGGATAAGGCTGTAATGACTGTTTACCAGCGGGACCTGTGTGACGTGAACCTCACATCTGGAGGAGACGCTGTGAGAACATGGAGAGAGCGAGAGAGCAGGGGAAGAAGAGGGAGAAAGAACAAAGCAGATGGAGTTACTGCAGAATGGCACAGCACTGGTGTTCAATATGTGGAGAGCGTATATATACATAGAAAGGCCTCTGTAGCTGTATTAGCGCGTATGATGACTTGTGCCCTGGACACATCATAACAGAACAGACCCAGAGTGCCAATGCTCCACATCTCCTGCCATCAGAACTTTCACCCACTTCTCTAAGAGTGTCTTCTTCATGTGCCCTGATGTTCCTCCTCACAGTCTATTGTTAATCAATGTAAAAGAGCATCTGAGGAGCAGCACAAAGCTGTGAGCATGTGAGCTGCCACTGCACTTAATCCTATACATCTGCAAACAAAACAGCACATGAGAACCAGACAAGAACAAGTTCTGCTCACTTTCTGTCTTTGACAGGATCATGTGGAAGCTCAGTCCTTCTCACTGTAAGAGCCTTAACAGTCACATCCAGCGCTTTAGCTCCTGTCTATGCTAATGGAGTTTCTCAGTGAATCAGCAGAGTCACCTGACGTCCAGAGATTAAGGAGAGAGGGAGAGAAATCTCTGGCACAGCTGAATCAAAGTCATCCTGATCTTCTACAAAACAGGTGCAGAAGGTCTTCAGGCGATGAGAAGTGACATTTCAAAAGGATCAGCATGACTATGCACGTATTCACTAAATATAGTGTAGTGGAACAGTTGAATGAGGATTGTTGATCAAGAAATGGGGAGCAGATAAAAGAGCTCTGCACAAACCCAGCACAGTGTGAAATAACTTCACTCTCAGCGGCCTCAAATATGGCTCCTAATGACCATTTGAGCATGTCCTTTTGGAGCAGGACAAAAGCTCTACAAGGAAACTCAAAAAGGAACCACAAATTTTCAGAACACATATTTTCCGTTTGAAAGAAACACTCCTGTTTTCATCTTCCATCAAACGTCTCTGTAGCGCAGGATTCACAATCTCATAAAGAACTCGTGCAATGCTTTAAATGAAGCGGAAGGACACATATTTTAGCCTCTCGCTACATGAATCTTTTGAATCTATAGTCAACCAACGTTACACTTGTTACTTTGAAGATTAAAATAGTTATACAGTTTTCTGTTTTCAACGTTAGGGAAGCTTAACGTTAAAGACAATGTCCTTGATGCATAGGTAGAGATTAGAAAAGGAAAAAATAATGCTTCACTGTGTAATTATTCTACTGCACAAAGTAGGATTCAACATCTCCTGTATAAAAGACTAACGCATTAAACATCTGGTGAGAGCAGTCTACACTCAGTAACCACTTCTTTACATACAGCAGTTCACTGACTTAGTTCTAACATGACATACAGTACGTGCACATTCCACCGTGAATGTGATGCTTCAAAAGTATTTTCGAATTCCCTTCAAAGTGGAACAAGCGCTTTAATATCAAAGAAAAAAAATTGGAGACTGGGAAAACTATTAATGGGAGTGCAGCCCCTCAGTGAGTAACAATGATGTATGAATTCAATATGCAGAAAGCAGTCCCTCAGTGCAGGCGCTGGATGAAGCAGATGAAGTTAGATTTGTTTGTTCAGGGCTGTTCATATTTCCACGGTAACCCTCAGTGTGATGGGAATTTCTCAGATCTATTCTGATGTCTAGTGCCTTCTCTCACTGTGCACTGGCTTTGTCCTCATGCTGATCAACAGCAACAGAGAACCCTTACACTTACAATCCGTACAAACATCTCTAGTTATTACAAGTAAACAAGAGGGAAGTTTGCTTATTGTTATATAGAAGTCAATACGGACTTTTCAGTTTTCAGTTATTACAAATGGTTATTGATTGTCAGCACTTTTTATTTTGGGAAAAAACAACAAGATTATGTTGTGTGTTCTAATAAATGAGCGCATAACTCAGTGGTTTCCTTGAAGCCCCCTGCAGGTCAGCATTCACCAGCAGTTGCCCTTCCAAAGAGGCCGAGTAGTCCAGAAAAACCAGACAGTCCTTTATCAGGAATCGGGAATCAGGATATATTTATTGCCATCGTCATCAACATAGGAACGTGATTTGATTACAGATGCGGACATGAGAGACATGCATAAGAACATCAGCCAACTGACGGCGCCTACTGGGCAACTTGAACTCTAGGAAAATGAAATACAGTTTCAGCCATAAGAATAATTATCCAACGAGACACAACCAGGCTGACATTGGGTTCATGTAGACCCCAGGCACGTTTCACAATAAATATACTGCACAGACCAAGGATAACTACGAGCTCATTTTCATGCCAAGTGACAGCTGGTTAACAAAGAGCAGGTAATCCATAAAAAATAACATTAAAAATACAGTAAAAAAAAAAAAGAGGGGCCACCAACTCAGCAATCCAAACTATAATTTAAATATTTACCGTTCACATCACTCTTACAGACAGATCACTAATGACTACACACCTGACTATCAATAAGCCACTTCTTACAATGTCCCACCGTGCTACGCTCCCTAACAGTTGAAGCTAAGGAGTTCTGGGCTCCTGCTGCTTTGACAGAGAGGCAGTTCTGTCCAAATGCGGTGGATCCAAATTTCACAGTCGCAGTGTCCTCTGGAGGAGGCGCTGGTTGTCCTGACTCCTGCCTCATCACACGATCTCACAAACACCTTCAAAAGGTGGCGGTGCTGGGTGGTGAAAACTCTTATGCATTCGACTAATATTTGCCAATAGCATGACATTTTCAAAAGATAACATTTTATATTTCTTGACAATAATACAATAATAATGTGTAATCTCTTGAGTGCGTGTTTACACAAGCTTTGAAGAGGTTGCATTGCCGAGCTGCTGCCCATGACCAGAAGTAAAATGGGAAAATATCTTTGAATGCATAAAAAGCTGCATCAGTACTCGTTTGATATTGAATGAATCCAAACTGGGCCAATTTTAATTTGACAGTTAATCATTTAAATGTTTAGTCCAATGTCCCTGCTGCTGCTGGAGTACATGGAGAAAGGATGTTATCTGAGCTTTGTTGGCTGAAGCGCCGCTCTAAACCAGAGGCCACTCACAAATGGATACAAAAGTTTGGGTGAATGCTGTAAATCTGGTGCGTGTGATTGGCTGTGAGGAGATGAAAGAGATTTGATTGTTGTAAACAGTGTTGCTATAGACATCTAGGCTTTCACCGTAAATGTGTCTTTTAAATTATGAAGGTTTCACTGTTGGAGAGATAAAATGACTGAAATGATTTTTGTGGATGTTTCAGGATGTGGCAGTTCTGTTCCCATGAATATGATTACAGTGTTTCCTGTGGCATCTCACTGTCCAACTATACTTTGGCTTTTTGTCAGCCTTTTCAGGAAGATAATGTTTATGCCTGTGCAGCAGCTTGATTTCTACATAAAAGCAGCAACTCTTTGGCTAAGAAATCATTGTAATGAATGTAAATAATGTATCTTGTTGGCATGCTTGTTTCTCAATTTTACTCATATATACATGTATGACTGCAGGGAACAGGATCTTACCCTCACTAAACTGATTTTACATACAGTATTTGTTCATTTGCCTCCTCCTCCTGTAGCAAATATCTGCATAATGCTTAAACATAAAACAGAGAGTGATTACATTTGTTTTGCTAATAGACTGGCCTGGGTGGATTCTCTCCGAGGAGGAAACGGATCGAAACAACAAAGCCTGAAAGCGAAAAAAAGCACACTATTCATAGTGCACACAAACGCAAACAAACTGGCTTCAAGAAATTCAATGTATTAAATAGCAGGACGCTTCACACTGTTCAAAACCAGCAGAGCATTGGATAAGAAAACTGGGTGAACATACTTGAATGTCCAAAGCTGCAATTGTGTAATCTGTGACTCATGAATTATTATTTTATTATTTGAGATCAAGACCTCTTTTTCAAGGATGACCTGGGGCCAAAGGAAAAATATGACACTACATAAATGATAAAAAAAGAAAACACATTTACACAATTCAGAGACATTTAAAAGTGTTTACATTACAAGCACAGACAAAAGTATAGGCTCTAAATAATATAAAACTGCTCTTGCTGCTTAGTGGTCATTATAGTAGTTATTGTTATTATTTGAGGAGTGGGGCACTGTGGATTATATAATATGTTATTTTGTGAGAGGTAAGTTTGGAATGGTGTGACACTTCTGACTCCTCATCACCCTGTTCAGTCCCTACAGTCCTATGGGTGCTTTGGGAGATAACTGTGGCTCCAGATTTGGCTCTCTATACATCAGCTGTATATTCAGGGCGCCTGCTGTCAGAAGCTGCGATCCTGGACCAAACTCTCAGAGAGAAAAATCCTGAAATAATGTAAAACTTCACCTTTAGCCGGTCACCCACTTCCAACACTTCATACTGTGAGGTAGCAACCACAACCTGCAGCTATTTTAAAACTCCAGTTCCTATAGCTTCATGATGAAGAGCATTCTTCAACTGTGCACGGACCAACTGTGGCAGGGATACGAAAGGTCCAATCTGCAGAGACCAACAGTTGCATGAAAATGAAATGACCGTGCTAAAAAGTGCAGAGACACAATAGTGCCAGTCAGATGGTCACTGAATGTGCGTCACTGTTACTATGAATCTTGTGTAGAATTATGAAATCGACAAACGCTATAGTACAAGTTTTGGTTTGTCACGTGACTGTAATTACATCATTTTTTGTATGTGTGTTTTTTTTTTTTTTTTTAATTGTTTTAGCTATGGATCCTGTGTCTGCACTCATGGTCTTAGAACGATGAAAATGTATTCATCAGCAACATGTTTTTTAATACTTCCTGTCATTTCCAGTTACATATTATTGGAGTTTCATCTTCAACAGGCAAAAAAGGGACTCTTGTTACCCAAATCTGCTGCAGAAGAACCAGTGTGTCTGTCCAGAGCAGAGTTTGAAGAAGAGGAAACAGCAACTTACCTAAAAGACACACAGAGAAACAGACATCAGCTCATGATCATTATGAAAACACTAAGGCAGAAGAATCAAACAGCAGAAGATAAAGAAATAATCTGTCATCTGAACTTCAAGACACAATAATGTATTCAATTCCATAAATTTGGGATGCAAATTACAATTATGATTGCACTCTTGCCATATGTATCAGAGGCAGCCATTAATCATGACAGTAGAGATGAATTTGTCCCGACCTCCATGAGGTGCTATCTGCTCCACTCTAATTATGGTGGGACAATAACAAGCCAGCAGAATCTGAAGTGAAGCCACTTTTCCACTGGGCTTTAGGCTGTGGAAGGACAGGGGTCTGCTACACACAACACTGACACCATACTATGGAATCACCCCCAAATGGGCCAAACCCTCTGGCAAATGCAGCTAAAATATATCTCTGTCTCAAGTGTGTAGAACATTCCTTTTGCCATCTTAGCTCACAGTTTTCTTCGAATCCATAAGAATCCTGTGTGTTTCTAATCAACCCTAAATCTGTATCTGAGGAGCAGGTTGCAGCATCAAGTCTGCTCTATCCCAAAACAAAGCTACTGACTAAATTGACCATGTAAGGAGGATTGCCAATCTATATTATTTCCTAAATGCATAATAACATAGTATAGCACCGTTCACTGATCTAGAGCAGAGATTCACTTAATGCAGTGTCCCCTGAGAGCCAGCTTTCAGCGGCAGAGATGTCGTCTTCTGTGACCTGATCCAGTCAAGCCCCAGGAGCAACCAGTGATTTCCACAAGGTCAACAGTTACACAAAGAGCTATGGCAGCCAAAGCAGAGAGAAGTGCATTAAACCTGCTGTCTTACAAACAACCTGTCAGTCAGCACTGTGTCTGTCAGGGAACTTTTCCATGTAAAAGATATAGGCGGTGAGAGAAAGGACCAGATATGACCTCTGGAGAGAAGACACTGTGAAACAGACTTTTGATGAAACAGTTGATGTTTACTGTCTGATGGGAACTGAAAATGACTTTCTTTCACACAGTCTGCAGTTTTGAGCTGTGAATGATGTTGTGACGAGGTCTAACCTGTGTGATGTGGTGGACAATTTTTTACCATAAAAAACTCTTCAGTCAATGTGAAAGACTGAGTATGTGCACTTTTATTCACCCAGCTTCAACCAAACAACCCAATCAACTTCATAATGAAGTCGCTTAAGAGTACTTTTGGACTCGGTTTTACTTCCAGATCAAAATAACAAGGTGTCCTCCAACACTGGCAGCTTCAATGCTAAACACACGTGTGAACACGAGAGCTCATAGGAGCAGCTCCTGGTCCTGCCTTTAGCAACACATTTCTTCCACAACTGCACCAGGATCTGGAATAATGTCCCATCTTAATTTTAAATGGCGCTCAGACCTTTTTGGCTGAAGGCTGCACTTGTCATGGCCTAGGAACTGTTGAATGTGTGGGCGTAGTGTTTGTGGTTGTCTGCTCTTGATGTAAATGTTGTTGCTTTTTGTAGCTGCAGGAGAGAAATCTGCTGCAGCAAAACTGTTTCAGGCCATTTACTAATACTGCGAATAAAATGAAAAAATGAAAGAACACAAGGGTTACTTTTCTCTGCCCTGTGAATGTTTTTTTTTGTCTTCAAACAACCCTAATCTATAGAATGTTGAATATAGCCAAGGAAAAGTGATGCCTGAGGAGTGCTATCCCAGTCTAAAGGATTCAAGTGAGGTCTGTTATGTATGTGTGTGTGTTATATATATAATATATATGTGTGTTATAATAATGTTGTATATATATATATGTGTATATATAGAATTATAGATCTAGATATATATATATATAGATATAGATATAGATATGTAATATGAATTTTAAGCTTTTCATGCCTAAGTTTGTTTTAATAATGCTGATTTAGCTATGATTTTACCCTGAAGAACGGCCTTACACGAATCCCATAAGATAATTGTTGACACTTCCTCAGTATCATTAACATTTAAATAGGTTTGAATTTCCTTTTCCAATTCTTCCCTCACCTGCCCCTGAGCATACTAGTATTGAGCCTCCACAACAACATTGATTTCTCACTGTCCATCCCTGAAATTCATAAAACTGGACTATGGTTTGATAGATCTATGACCCCCAACTTGATGACGTCACTCTCCCAATTGCAAGTTCTTGAACATGTCTTGTATAGAGCAGAATAGAAAGGGAAACCCCTCATTGTGGGGTTAAATTCCCTCCGTACATTTCCTATACTGAATTCACTCAACATATTTCTCATTCATTTAAGTATTAGTACAATTGATGGACAGGCTACATGAATCATTAATCATCAATAACATGTTCAAATGCTCAATTTGAACCTGGAGGTGCATATACATTAAAGAGCGTGATGTCAATTCCATCCAGTTGACCTCAAAACCCACCCCCTGATGAGAACAACACTGTCACCCTCCCCTTTTTTTTTTTTTTTTTTTACATTTTATTGGATTTATGAGACCCTTTAAATTATAAGAATAATTCTCATTGAAAACAACCTATTTATGCTTTTATGTTTGAAACACGTTTAATAACTGTATTCCTTTTCATAAACCAAAAGGAAATAAACACAAACACAACACACAGAACAATAGCAATTAACAATCACCTTCACTTCAACTGAAGTAATACATCTATGTCGTCATATCCACTCACAACTCCTTCCAAATAAAATAAAATCATTGAAACAACTTTATGCTATTGTACCATTTCATCCAAACGGAGCACTTCGCTCTCAAAATTGCTGGACTTCTGGTGGTCCCAAGAGTCTCTAAAAGCACAGTAGGAGGTAGAGCATTTAGCTACCAAGCTTCTCTGTTATGGAATCAGCTCCTTGTCCATGTTAAAGAGGCCGACCACAGTATCTTCATTTAAGACCAGGCTTAAAGAGTTCCTCTTTGAAATAGTTTATGTCAGGCCAGTTTGGAACAGAAATAAAAACCTACAGTTCCTTAGCTACGCTGCCCTAAGCTGGGGGAAGTGTGGCAGCTTGAGCACTATCCTCTGCTAAGACTGATTTTCCTTTCAACCATATTTAATATTTTAGTTCACCTGTAGTGGTTCTGTGTCAGGCGCCTTAGATGCCCCATCTCTTGACCCTGTCCTGTAAACCCGGATGTTCCTCAGGAGATCGCTCTTGTTTGGCCAAATGACCAGGCGAACTGCAGTTGTGATCAATTTAATTGAATATATAGGTTGTGGAGGGGCGTTAGGCGCTTTAGGACCGAGCGAGCAGTGAGCCCTCTCATTATTCACGTCAATGTGCTGAAGAGTATCAACGGCCCTTTTGAGCAAAATTTTCACAAATGTAGACACCGACTGTGACCCTTCGTGTCCTCCTCGCCTTCTGGAACTCCGTAGCTGCGTATAGTCTCCCTTCTCGTATGCCCCTCCAAGTCAACTACGTCAATAGTGAGTTTAAGATGTTTTCTTGCTCAGCTCTGCCATTGCTTCTTCAATCAACATCCTTCTGTCCTCCACTGCACCCACACAGCGTCTCCAGTTCACTGATCCTTGTTGTTATGGCCATGTCTGCTTTCAATTCTTTAAAACTCGCACAATTTTGCCGGCAGGATGGCCACAGTTCACAAAAGATTGATTCCAAGATTAGCATTGCAAGCCTCCATCTCTGAATGCTACAGTAATCGTCTCTCTCATGCGTTTTACTCATTTTGTTTGCCCATGTCTGCTTGTTCATAGTTCATAGATTTACATTTGGCGGCAGAGTCCAAATATACACATTTTTGAAAAGGGCAAAAGTTTTCCAAAAAGTCCTAAAGAAGAAAATTCTATACGACCATCAGAGAGGAAATACACGTATCTCTACAAGAACACTGCAGTGAAACCAGGAGCCTCTGAAGCACCTTTAAGGCCCTTCGTTTGTGCTGACCGTAGGCAGGCAGCAGCCATTTCCAAAAGGTCACTGAGAGAAGCAGAGCTGCTGTGATCTCTCTGTCTCTAACGGCCTTCACCAGCCATTGTATCTCAATCTAATGTAATCAGTCATCAAGTGTTTTGTCCCATCTGATGCAGATGTCCTTCTGTTCAATGACCTAGGAAAGGTCACATACAGATGTTCTTTTCCTTCTCTCCTTTTATTAAATAAGTAACACGTTCATCAAATGGTCATGGCCCACAGTTTATGTCATACAATCAACTCTGCTGGCAATGTCATGTAACACTAAACAACTAATGAGCATAGTCCTAACCTGCTGGCCATTTGATTTCCGTTTTGAAATGGACAATCGACCCGCTTCAAAGAGCCTCTGTGTCAGAGCCTCGGACAGTGATCACCGCTCTTTCTCTGACTGCTCGGTCACTGGGTGAATAAAGCACGGACATGCATGTATCCACGACCTCACCCCACAGCCCTTCACCTCTCGTCAGTGTAACCAGAATCAACCACATGTCTGGAACATATTAGGCTCTATTATACAAGCGTATATTTTGGCCCATGACTACCCCTCTGGGCCAGATTATACCCCCATGATAATGTTTTGTTCCTGTGCTTAATTTTGTCGGGTTAATTAACACTAGAACTCCCAAGGTTTTCAGAATTGTAGGTCTAATTACTCTGTTACTGGTTACGTTGCTCTTTCAGATTCATGGGCTCTTGACTTTTCTTTACCTTTGTGTATATCATCCCCATATTACAATTCAACTGAAGTTAAAACGAGTTCTGAGTAATTCTTCCTCTAACTTCCACACCCGACAATTTCACGGCTCTATTAATTACATTGTAATTTTTCGCCGCGGATGACTTTGCGTGACCTTTAGCGTCTCTCACAGCTAAGTTAAAGGTAAAATGGATTTGAAGTGAATATCTGTACAAGAGGCCCTGGCTATGCTTCAAAACATTGATGAGGTTGATTCGGGTGGTGAAGACTCGTGGGTTTTGGACGACGAGTGCGGAGGACGCAAAAAGCCGGCAAAATCTCACTGGCAGTAGGTCTATTGTAAATGTTCAAGGTATTTATGACAAACTTTATTGTATAGTTATGGCATTTTAGGCTGTCAAGATCAATAAACTAAGCACTTGTGGCTTCAGCTCCCCGGTAACATCGCCGGGTGAGCGGCATATTCTTGGCAGCGGCGACAATATTCAAGGTCTTTACAATTCCTATGTTATAATAGTATTTGGCTGGCTTTTTTAGGAAGATGGGTCCAGATCACTGCATGAATATGCGTATATTCTCTGTAACAGCGGCTTCACTATCGCAAACAACCCACATCCTCCTCCTTCCCCTCCTCCCCCTCTTCCTCCTTCCTTCTTCCTCCACTGATGCTGCTCAACTTCGGCACTCTAGATAATGATAATATTCATTAAAGAGGCTTATTGACCAATTTTTAGCTTATTAAAAGAATCATTCTTTTGACTACGTCATCGCCAGAGCGCAACCGTCAAATTGAAAGCCTTGGGAGTA
Source organism: Chaenogobius annularis (assembly GCA_015082035.1). Lineage (NCBI taxonomy): Eukaryota > Metazoa > Chordata > Actinopteri > Gobiiformes > Gobiidae > Chaenogobius > Chaenogobius annularis. The sequence continues at coordinate 447,190 of BJKM01000092.1, read as the reverse complement.
CTAGTAGTTCTAAAATCCTAGGTAGTCCTAGTGTTAAATAGATGCTTAAATCAAAAACCGAACCTGGGATATAAACTGACATACAGAGGGCACATCATAGCAGCTCATATAGGTGTCTGCATACACTGGTGTGGGTGAATGGGTGGCTGAATGGGTGGCTGAATGGGTGAGTGGTTCCTTGATTCTTATAAATATTAAGGTTGCTAGCATGGTAGATGTGTCACAGCATCTTGTTAGCCTTATTTGTCTCCTTGCTCAAGGATTCAACAACTACGTCAGGTCAAATCCAGTGCAATCACTTCTTTGAACTCATGCAATTCATTTGCTGAGAGTTCTTGATATAATTTCACAGGATCAGTACACACTTCTACATCTTGATCTCAAATGTTTTACAGTTGCATGTTTTGGCCTCGTCATCATTGTAAATGAGAATGTGTTCTTGCCTGGTAAAACATTGAATGAATAAATATATTTAGGCTTCATTAGCCTAATTAACAAGACATGAGATTGACATATAGAAGCAAATATTCTGGCCCAGGGGGGTATACTGTAGCCTAGACTACTTTACCAAAATGTCCTTGACCTAATTTGCCCTAAAACAGTTAATCCCCAGGTGTACTCTGTTGCTCTCTGAGAAAAACATGGGCAAAAAGCACATAATTTTAATTTACAGTGAGAAGTAACAAATAGTTTTTGGGGTTTTGAAACGGGTTGTTTTCCGATTTTGTATTACACATTTTAAAACGAAAATGAAATGGTCAGCTAGTACATAAGACAACACGCAGTATTTGAATGAGCCCTGGAAGATATCTTGCAAAGATTTTGGTGCAGTTTTTAATCCGGCCAAACATGCACAGAAAGACTGCTGTGAGGGGGCAGAAAGCAGAGGCAGTCCACAGATGAATGGATGTGCTTTCCTGCCTTTTGACACAGCTGCCACAACCTACAATCAGAAAATATCTCTGCATGTGCTTATTTTGATCCTTTGCTCACAGCTCTCTCCCTCGTTCTACAGCCGGGGCCAGTCTCACAGCTTGGTCAGGATACATTTTGTTAACATGTTTATTTTGGCACTTCCAAAATGGAGGGATGCTCCAGTGCGGCCAGTGAAATGCTCTGACATTAGAATTGTAAACATGAGCAGTTGCCAATTTACACAAGCCACTATTTTCAAATGTCCCTCAACAAATGGCTGTAACACAAAGCCAGTGTTTCTGCTGCACTGTTATAGATTAACCACCCGTGTTCTTTTGTGCAAGTTTATAATTGATGCAAATTTAGGTAACAGCTCAATTAGAGAGTCTCAGTGTCTCAGCAGCCATGTGTTCAATGAGACTCAAGTGGGCTCTGACTGGTTTCCCTGAGGCGGGAGTGTAATGGTGTCCATGATAACGACTATAATATAATTCCAGCTGATCGCATATAAAACAAAAGACCAGGAGCTGTTACGAGGCAGGGCCGAAGAGCTTATTAAAAGCTTTTAAGCTTTAACACAAAAGGTGTATTATTTTTCCAGTAGCACCAAGTAATTATAACTGACAGTGAGTGTTTCCCAGCAGGGGTAACAAGTTCAATTTTAATAAACCTGTAAATGATTAACTTATCAAAGGCAAAAAGAACAAGAAATTAGTCTTTTTATTTTAGTTTTTAGCTTTAATTTAGAATCACTCGCCAATTTTGGCAAAGATTTGTTTCAAACAGAGGAGAGCGCAAGTGTCACGTGATGGAACAGGTTGTGTAATGAAAACCGACACACGAGGATACGGGCGGGCGTGAGCAGCCTGTCCGTGCGCTCTTATTTAGCGCTATAATAAAACAAAAAGAATTGTTGATCAAACCCTGCTTAAAAAATGATTATGTTCTATAACATTTACCCACATTTATTGCTTCAGCCGTCTCTGCTCTGAAATGCCTACGTTGCATTAAAATGTGCATTAGAAAGCTATCACTGAAAGAAGTTTAATATTGGAACGTTCTAAGCAAACTAACAACACCTGTGACGGACCCTGCCCCATAAAAGTTACATAGTCCACCTTTTAATATGAATAATATACAGCATGTCGTGATCCGCCTCTTACATTATTCATATCATGTATCTATTTAGCAGAGCACACAGGCATAATAGAACCGTAAACTTTCCCTCTTCTTCCGTAGAGCTCGTACTGTTCTGGTTGAAAATGTCACAAAAAAGGTACTGCTCAGTGTCTCTAATATTGGCTGACACACTAGAAGTCAAACAGTTGTCCTCATCTCCTTTACCGCTGCAACATCTTGACACAAACATGTCCAATTTTGTCAGAATGCCTCCACTCCAGTGAGCACTCAACATCCACTTAACTGAACTACGGTGAGACCAAAGCTGGAACCTCTCTCCTCCAGCCGCCACTGCCGAACAAAGTGAAAACTCCTACGGCGGAGAAATCTTTCCCCAGGGATTCAACACACAGAGACATTTAAGAGGCCATTAACCTTGTCCCGTTGTTCAAATAGATGGCGGGGCACACAGTGAGGCGGCAGGAGGAGATTGTGGACCAACAAAGAGAAATATGTGCAGCAGGTAGAGGTTTACAAAAAGACTGCTCATTTCAGGAAGAGAGGATGACATTTGTAACAAGTCGCATGATGTAAACTGGTTGGAAGGAGCTGTAGCAGTCAAAATACTGTCAATGTTTGACAAGTGGAATCAAAATGTATGAGTTGAATATAGTTCTTGCAGTCCAAATATTCATGTGCTTGGGATTTTACAGGGTTTCGTTTGTGTGATTATAGTTCTCTGAGTTCCCAAACGCCTTCAATGTCATGTTATATGTGTAAAGTAAGGCAGATGAAGGAAAACTACATGCAAGCTTTGTAGGATTTCCTTATTCATTCAGCTCAAGCCATGACAAATCTGCGACTCAGAACAAGTGCGCTCGTCACTGCAAACTCTTTATCCACGCTGTCCGCATGCAGCTACTGGCTTCTGCATCTGCATCAGGTGACAGGGACCTTTTTAAGCAGATAGCCCAGTTCAGTGGCCGCTTCATGAGAAAAGGATCCACTGATCAGTTAATGCATTCCACAACTTTAGGGCTTTAGACATATGATAGCAGACTGATTATTACAGGCTGTCGGAAGGCTTCTTTGTAGAGTGCTGTGTGTATCTGTGTCATTCATTTAATGCGTCCACTTCTGCAAACACATTTACCTGTAGGTACTCAAAGAAACCTTGAATCTTGAATATGAAAATGTTTGGAATGTAGGTCTTATTTACCTGTTTATTCGCTTACCTAAACCTTTTAATACATCTGATTATTTTGAGAATAAAATATACTTGCCACAACTAGGCTAAATAATTGAAGGTTGAGCTTAAGCACCTCACTTGCAGCTCTTATTATAATGATGAGACAAGCTCCATGGTGACGCTGAGGGGAGGGGCTTGAGACTTTGAGAAAGTCCACTCACATTATCGACAAACTGCTTTGTGATGGACAAAAACGGCGTCGACAGGTAGGATTACGTTATTACATTACCATTCTCCTCTTCGCTTTCCCCCCCGTATTGAGCATTGGACAGCACGCAGACAGCGGTGTGCTGTACTAGCGCTGACTGGTTCACTCGCACTGATGCGGCCCTCCGTGTGTCTGTTGACTGGTCGTTCAATGAGTTATGTCGCAGTCATTTGTAACACCAGACAATAAACAGAGGCTTTGGGATCGATCCCACTGCCTCTGAGATTGACTGGTAGATCGTAATCGACGTTATGGGCGCCCCTGTTTTAGACTATAATTAAAAGGAGAAAAAATCACACACTTTATTTATAGGTGAAGATGCATTTTTTTCTGAGTTTATTCAGCGTTACGCACGCCTTCTGCTACGCACCTGCTATAGAACTTGATGTGCGAAGCACTGTCTTCATATTGATGGACCATAATTAGAAATACATGGGTTATTCTACTTATTTTACTCACGGAAGTTTTCAATCAGTCTCTAGCTGTGGGCAAACTGAAAGTGTAAGCCTAAATTTACAACACACAGCCATTATCTGTGTAAATGGTCAAATTTATATAAATGGTCACATTTATATAGAGCTTTTCTACCTTCAAGGCACTCAAAGCGCTTTGCACCCGGAGCAACTGTGACTGTTGTGTTGGAGCAGGATTCTTGTGGAGGGTAGATCACATGAAGTGTAGAATCAAGACCACGTGCTCATGCAGTAACCATTTTTAAAAAAACCTGCGTAAACCTGCAGCATTTGATGAACATAGACTACAACGGAAAGAATCCAGAGTACCACGACACCTCTGCCAGCACCACCGCAGTGTTGTTATCAGATCAGCGTGCTAGAACCGGCCTGTTAGAGATATTAATAATCCTATCCCAACATATTAATACAAATAACAGATTACTACAACACTGATAAAGCTGTACAAAGATTTATTCAGACATTGAAATTAGTTCCTATTAGTCAGAAGATCCTGTTTTTTGTATAGTGATTAACAGCTTCAGAGGCGACTCTAGGACACAGTCTTTGGGGATTGTGAAACATGCTAGTCATTGCTACTTTGGGTCAAATCTGCACATGACATTCTCCTGCAACTATATAAATCTGCATAGAACCCATTCTTTCATTGTGTTATGGCGGTGAAGTAATAGTCTAAAGCTTCTCTTGAGCTTTCTCTTTTTCTTAATATCCCATGCTCCGCACAGCAGAGCACAAAGACCTGACAGTATCTGCACGCTACAATCTAAGCGCTCACAAGCTTGACCTTTCCATTAACAATAGGCTTTCAGCGAGGACTTGCACCACACTTTCTGGAATAGTCTTTCAAAAGGCTGCACAGCAAAGGAACCTGAACCAATAGCTCAGATAAATTGGTCAGGCTGGGACAATTAATTTCAAAACCCTTTCACCAGCCCAACTGCAAACTACAGCATGGAAAAGGACCATTACATCCTTAACTTTGATACTGTACGGTGTTAATAGTGCTTCATGATTAGCCTGCCTGATAATATGTCAAAACAGCAAGGAAGAGCTTGAAATATTTTGCGTTTGTTGGACCCAATGGAAAGTAGCGTTGCAGTCGAGTGACTATTTTTCGAGTCTGAGTCACACCCAAGTCTTTATCGGTCCAAGTTTCTGAGGATTAATCTGAGTCGCGTCCAATTAAAGTACTCGGATTTCCCAGTTCATTGGCTGTTGTCATTGTTCAAGTCTGATTCTTCATTGTTCGAGTCCAAATGTTCATGGTTCAAGTCCGAGTTGTCATTGTTCAAGTTTGTTTCTTCATTGGTCAAGGCTGAGTCTTCAGAGTCCAAATCAGCAACCAAAGAGTACGAGTCCAAGTTGAGTCATTATCATCCATAACTAAGTCCAAGTCACAAGTCTGGCCCAATTTACGAAAAGAGTTATCTTATTTAACAAACTATGTTCACTCAGTGGACCACGTAGTGAATTCTTGTAGATTCAAACAATCTTTAAACTTAGAACCATCATTTAAAAACGTTTTCATAAAAACATTTAGACAACGGTCGGAAGTATAAGGACTGGAACTAGGCCACATGTCCAAGTGCTCCAACCTGAAACCTCAATTTGAGTGCTTCAGACAGACTGGAACTTTAATACCTGATTCACCAAGTAAATGTGATCCAATTTTATGCATGATATGACATTCTCATAAGCTGCATCTCTGAACACCCCGGGGATGTCAAAATGCTGCCAAAATTGAAAAAATCTGGAAGCAGGAAGAATAAATGTCACAGCATGTAGGACCAGGTTCTACGACTTTGATAAACCCTTGAATGCCCCTGTGTACTTTCTGGCAAACAACACTGTCTGGCTTTGTTCTTTTAGTCTATGGTTTATTACATTTCCTAAACGAATCAATCAGTCCATCTTGGTTCAATATTTGAAGCAAGACTGAGGTTGGAAAAACAGTTACCTCAGCAACAGCAACATTAAATACGTTCATGTAATCCAAACTAGCGGTATCCTCAGTTTTACCACGTGTGTCTCTCTGAGCAAAGCAAAACTCTTAGTAGTGCATGAACATAGTGCCAGTAATCCTTCACCTGGAGCAGACACTGGTTAATTCATGTTCATTATCAAAGGGCTAAATGAGCTGAAGGAGAAGGCATTACTCACAAGCGTCTGGCAGAGTGAGTCCATGACACCAGAACAGCACATTGCCAACGCTCTCCAGCATTTATCAGAGCAGCAGGCGGAAAAGCTGATGACTGGGACAAGCATCTGATGTTCATTAAGCAGAGTATGACATTATAGCACAGGGGGCTGCAGAGACATGTTCCTCAATGATGTGGAATAGTTTTATGAAGAGTCGTTATAGAGTGAGGGGAAACAATTACCATCTGTAAACCAACAGGAGAGAACAACGTTTTTTTTGTTGGATAATTGAAATTGACTGTAGAAGTGCGATTGTAATAATAGTGGTTATCCAGTGACAGTGCACGTAGAGAACTGGTGTAAATTTTTGAGACGCAATTTGATTTCATTTTAGTCTCAGAGGCTTGACACAAACAAGAGCGAACAGTGACGCTCATTGCACTGGGTTTAAAATCGAACACACAGGCTCCGACAAACTGCAGTGGCAAGTGAGCGCTGCACAAGACTTCCTTCTGACTCTTCTGGGCTAAAAGGCAACATATTTTTTTCATAGGCATATCCCAGTAGTTTTGTAAAATATAAAGTGTGAGGGAAATCGGACATAGCGAGTATTGTTTATTCTGGATTGGATTATGTAGTTCTCCTGTCAGCTCAAATAAATATGTCGAACCCATTGGTCTTTTGACTGATTTTTAGTTTTGGTCATGATTTAGTCAAAATATTTATTTATGCATATTTTTTGTTGACAAGTCGGTTATACAATCAGAAACAAGGCATGCAAGAATTAAAAACCGTGCTTAACAGGAAATCAAAACCTGAGCAAACGGAAAGTTATTGCCCCTGTCCTGTCCTGTGATAGAACGTTTAGAGGATAAATAAATGAAACGTCACGTAGCAGTCACTTCAAAGCAAGACATGTGGACAAGGTTGATAGAAACGGTGTGAGTGATGTGTGTTCTCGTCATGTCTGCGTACAGCGGAGGCTCAAAGGAATCCTGACGTCCACCTTTCGGTCGACGGCTCCAAATCTGCTCCCAGTGGCCTGAGGCTGTTGTGAAGAGGAGCCATGTAAAACAGCACGGTCCGGCCCATTCCCTCTCATCCTCAGCCGCTTTCTCACCTTTCACCTGCATCTCACAGTTGTTATCTGGACAATCTCAGCCCCATCCCTTTCTTTTTATTATCCCTGATCTTGTTTTACTCCTTTTACTTCCACTTGCAGCTGTCTTCAAAGATAGCCGTTCTGTAAATTTGTTATATAGTAGTAATAAAGTTAGCTCTAGGAGAGGAGGAGGTTTCATTATAAATAACAGAGTAATTACTTTTCAAAGTCATGAGGTGCAGGAGATCAATAAAGCAGGGTTGCAATGAGTATTATTTAGAAACAAATGTCACCTCCAGCAGGACGATGGCTGCTGACCTTTGAGTCATTACTGTTCCTTTTTATTGGCCACTGAGTAATAACACACGCTGAACAAATTATTGTCGGCCACAAGGCAGAAACAAACTGCATCACAATACAATTAAGTATGTAATATATCCCTTTGATATCTTTCATCAGAATTATTGATAAAAACAAACAAGGGCACCTTAAACCTTAATGTAATATTCAATTATTTGTCTGTCTGTCTCATTTGTCTCATTAGACACAAAATACAGCTTTACCACATGCTATTTACAGGCATAAATATTCGAATAATTTGTGACCTGTGCTGTATTGTTTGATTTGTCATAAAACACATGTGGAATGTAAGAAAGCCTCGTCCAGCAGAATTTACTTATGAGATCAACTCTGTGAACAGTGCTAGCGACAGCAAAGCAGACCCACTTCACTGTCCTGATCCAGGAGTCATGACATCACAGGCACGTACTGTAGGAGCCAGTTCACATGCAGCACACGCCTGCGGACGCAAATCATTTCCCTCTAGAGCTGGAGAACACAGACACAGGGTTAGAATCTGCACCTTTAACACACTGCTGTTAGTGTGAGGAGCAGAGAGGATTGTATCAGCTTTATTCAGTCAGACTCTCACTGCACACTGCTTTCATCGGTCCTCATTCATGAAGCGCTCTTGTGCACGCATTTGTACCTCTTACGAATGTTTTTGGCATTCACAAATTTGTTCTCAGCTGAACATTTTCATCTGGAAGAACACAGCACAGAAATTGTGCTTTTTAAGAATATCATCACTCTTATATTGGAACCTACATGATTATTAGTTTTATTTATTTACAAATTATTCTATATGCAGAAATAATGGATACTAAGTGTGATCGGGCGTGATGTAGCGCATGGGCAAAAATAGACCTCTCAGCCTGTCTGTCCCTGCTCCAGTGCCTCTGTTTGGGCCACTGTTATAAAGCCCACTAAACTCAACACCCCCCCTGTCTTCCCCCATAACCAAAGCTCACTCGTCTCCCCGTCACCTCCCACTTCCTCCTTTACTTTTCCCCCCCTCGCTCCATCTCAGTGTCCCTTGTCCGGTGGAACCCAAATCTGGGAGGACGTCTCTGAGCAAATACATATACATTTTTATGTAAATAAGACAAATTCCTTCTTAAATGAGAGTTGTGCTAAATTCATGAACTTGCAGCTTCAAACACCTCATCACTAGTTTAAATGCTTAAGAGTGCGTCAAGAATCTGGCGCAGAGTTCCCTCAGCATCTTCTCTTTTCTAAGAAAACATTCTTGAATGAGGCCCATGATGCTTAGTGTGACAGGCACCAGCAGAGCACACACACATTTATGACCTGACGTCACTGTTAAACTGTGGATGTGGCTCTGGGAGACTTAAGGACACACTGGTTACTGTTGCGGTGTGTGGACGCTGCTTGTTGCATACAGATGCTCAATGACACTGAGCAGTTTCTTTTAGTCTGGGAAGATTGCAGAAGGTTAAAGTCCTAACCTGTATGATGTCAAACATTTTTAGTGTATAGATGATATAGAGAGATGCAGGTGTTATCCTAACAAGGCCACTACATTTTTATAAAACAGATTTATACTACAATATCTATAAATTGGTTTCCATGTAAAATATAATACAATGCACACACCGTACAGGAGAAATGTGTGTTTTGTGCACACAACGAACACAAATTGTTAGTATGTTATTTCATAGTTGTTGATATGAGGAGGAACATTACTCTGAAGGTCCTTTGGAAAATGCACTGTTAATGCTGCTGCCAGCCGATTCATCAGACCGTGGGACAGACTGTTGGAACAGAATGTGGAAGCTATCTTTTTAAATTCAATAAACAGTATTGAAAGTATGTTTTTTAAAATCTCCTCACAAGCCAAATCTGGTTTAAGTCCCAGATTAAGTCTTAAATAAACTCCAGTGTCTAGAAAAGCTTGACTTGTAGGTGAGTTATACCTCATCTGTCATGTCCTTGTACCTAAGGGGGCCACTTTACTTACGTAGGTTTTTTGTTTTTGTTTCTTTCTCTTCGTCAAAATATATATTCTTTACTTGGAACTCATTATGTACGCCCATTTTGTACAAGTTTGTACCGAAGTATATAAGGATTCTTCCCTTTGTCTGTATTCATTGCAAAGCCTCGACACGAAGCGGAACATCCTGATTGATCAGGAAACACTGTTCACCATCTGCCTGGGTCCTGGTTTTTCTGTACAACACGCCACTTAATTTCAAATATATACTTTTGGATTCCTGCGTGTTGTTCTGCATGAAAAACATAAAACATTAAAACATATTAGAATAGTATTTAAAATAGTAAAAAAACTGATAAAAGTATTTCAGTCATGCTGATGGGATATGTTTTTAGTACATGGGATTGAACATTGATATCAGTACAATGCTTGAACAATGTCACTCCTTGAAGGGTCCACATTCTGTCTAAGTGATCCTCTTGGGCGGATGTGTGACGTTAGAGGTAAAAGACCAGGTTGGGAGCTGAACACTGGATAATAACGCCCTTCAGGCTGCATATTCTACTTATTCTTCCCTTACATCACTTATGTAACAAAGAGATTGCATAAAAATAAAGCAGAGAGTAGAACAATGTTTTGTGTTTGGCTTTTCAGACCCACCTCCTTTATCGATACAAAAGACACGGTGTATCATAAAGTTATGGGATTTCTAACATGCAAGTTTCTCTCACTTTCAGTTCTGAGATTTCTGATCTAAAGACATTGTGAGTAGGCTAAGTAGGTTGCCATTGATCTGAGACTGGGATCGTAATTAACAACAGAAAAAAACACTCTCAGACTGACACTGGGCGCACTTGCCTGCATCTTAACAAGATTGTGATTCAAACATTAACTTAAGTCATAGCAAATTCATCAACAGTAGAAACATAAATGGAAGATTGGAGGAAGAAAGTGGTTTAAAAGGCAATGTGAAGATTTAAAAGAGCCTTTTCAAAATTCACCACAAGGTATTAAGATTTCTTCACAGCACTGACCCCGATTTCTTCACAGCACTGACCCTGATTTCTTCACAGCACTGACCCTGATTTCTTCACAGCACTGACCCTGATTTCATTGAGTCATATTCAGACTGTTATTTCATACAGCTGTAACATAATTTCATCCGATCCTTTCTAAATTGGTACTTTGAACCCTTTCAGTAGCATTTGTATGAGCTACTTTATTTGAGTGTTTTCTTTCTCCTAAAGCCAAATAAAATAGAGGCCCTTCTGGGACAAGGACTCCTCTGAAAACAAAAATAGACTATTCCAAGGGACTATCCTGGTTAAAAAAAAGGGGAATGAAAACAAGGAAAGAAATTGAGTACTTCTTCCACCCATGCTTCCAGTAATGGCTAAGGCTGAATGATGGAGCTGGTGTGAGAGAGGAGAGAAAGAACAGTGACAGACTTCCACCTCTGACTGGAGCCAGGGACAAAGTGCAGATACAGCAGTGATTGGTGGTAGCACACTGCTCTAAAGCAACATATTCTCTCCGAGATACAAGCAAACAAACTTAAAACATCACTCTTTCTCCACAGTGGCTTTTCTGGGCACTTTCTTAGACCCTGACATGTTTTATAAGGCTCAAGTAAATGAATGATGGTGAATGATGAGTTGCCTTTGTCTGTTACTGACTGTGTGTGTGAGGTGAAAATGAAAATGATGCAGTGATTCATACAAGCCTTTGGGTAACAGAGAAAATGAGAAGCCTTGCCTGCCCTCTGGCTGCTGCAGGGGTTTGCAAACAGGCCAAGCCCAAACTGTGTGCATATTCTACAAGAAAGACCCCTGAAAGCAAACGGTTGCACTATATTTTTTATGTTCATTTGATGAACATGTGGCCATACCTTCTTGTCATTGCTCTCATCTCTCGATCTCATAAGAAAGGCCAGGCCTGGTCATTTCTTGGATGGGAGAAACTAGTGCCAAAGAGGCTTTAGTGCAAACTCTCGTGTGAAAGACACTTCACCCACATTGCCAAGTATGAACGTGGAGACTGAGTGAGTGGTGGTGGTCGGAGGGTTGATGGTTCAGACTTGCAAGACAAGGCTTCTGCCTGACAGCAATCATGGCAGGCCTCATGGCAGCAATAGGTATCACAGAGTGTGGAGTGAATGAATATTACATGTAAAGTGCTTTGGGTATCTTGAAAGGCGCTATATAAATCCAATGCATTATAAACAATGAACAATCTCATGAGCACACAAGGCAGGAGCTGAGAGGAAATAATGCACCAAAAGTGAAGATACACAGAATGTAAATACACATATATTATGTAAGACTTCATGTGCTTATATCTGTTTTTAAAGGCTATGTTTGCCAATATCTTGGATCTTAAATGATACTTTACATCAAGCTGCTTGGTTTGTTAGCATTTATAGTTTCCAAATGCATAATATTTGAATTACAACTCATTGAAAAGATGAAACCCAAGACAGTGTGAGGTTAGCTGGAAAAGTCAGACATTACAGTATATGAACCATCTCTAATGAGAAGTAAAGTGTGCGGCCTCCCTGTCATTACCTAACTGTGCTCTGCTGCTTTAACCTGGAGTTCTTAATGATGTGCTGGCTTTAACTGAAGGAAAGGTCAAACATGCGGAGTGCAGGCCTAATAATAAACCTGTCTGAGAGCTCTTCAAGTACCAGTACAGACTCCTCAGGCCAAGGGCACTGATCATTTTCATTTATCCACTCCAACAATATTAAACTTTATTGGACAGGGCTATAAATGGGGGAAGAGTGAGATCTACACAGAACCTTGCATGTGTGCTGCAAACCAAACCCTTTGGATATCTGGCAACACTGGATCAGCTTACTCTGGTACTGTTCTAAAGCAGGCATTGGGGAAACATGCAATAGAGTGTATCATTGGCCTTAAAATATGAATTCCATGAGCTCGTGCTAGCTGGTTTTAGAGCAACAAGGATCAGTGTAAAGCAGCTTCAAAGAGGTTCATCTGGTGACCGAGATACAGCGCCTCAGCCTTTTCAGACAGAGGCAAGAGCAGAAGCAAAAACATGTTGCTTCATTTCAATTTCCATATTTAGAACTAGTTTGAAGCTTCCCACTGTTGGTGCTAAAACAACTCGCCAGGTCTTTGCTGATCACAGTGTGAGCCGACCTGATGTTCAAACCCATATAAACATGTTGGGCCTCTCTTCACAGTGTGGAGCTCCAGGTGAGATAAAGAAGAAGCATTAGAACACTGATAACCGTGTCTGTGAATGCACTTCATCTGACAGGCACCGATAGTGACAAGAGAACATGGTGTAGGAAGGAAATCAAACCTTTTACAGACCGACCAACATGCAGTGAATAGATCTGTGTGAGTGTGCACTATCTGCACTGAGCCAAATGAAGACACAAGAGCTGAGGGCTGGATGTGTGCTGCTGTTGTGAACTTTGCCCAAGATTGTCTCATGCATCTTGTTTAGAGCTCTGTGTCATATTTTTCATAGAGGACACAATAAGCTATTACTGTGTACTTTCTCATTATCTGTAAACAAATAATCTTAGGGCTGACATCATGCCATTACATCAAATAATGTCAAAACCAAATAATAGCTATTTAAACCACAGTTAAACTGTGAGAAGACGGACTCGGGATCAAGATAATACAACAAGCTCTGAATGCACCAAATAAAAATCTTGAGAATGATCCTCGCTGCCTCTTCGCGATCATACACTAAAAAACATTGTCTCTCAGGACACAGTCGGCTGCTGTCCCACTTCCCTCAGGGCTGGAGTCATCGCCCCTGGCAAGACTCCAGGATAGGACTGTACTGATCTGACAAATGTAACATCCCTGCAACTTTAAGCCCCTTCACTTGGCAGAGGACGGGTTGGTGTAAAATGTGAAAAAGAAGCGGAAAATGGAAAACACCATTAAGCCAGATTGTTTGGATGGAATGTATAATGTAGAAAACTTCATGAGATTGATCCATCACTTACACTGGATTAATTAAAATGTGGAGAGATGGAAAATTAAGATAAAGTTTCAACCCCACATTGTCATTAGCAGTTGTTGAGAGTTTTCAGCCTCATTTTTCTACCCCTGTTAACTAAACAGTGCCACCGCTCCCATTATGCACATAACACGCATTGCGTAGGGCATCAAGTGCTCTGAAGGGTACCACGCTGTTCATGCCGTGTGGATTGAATGACTAGGCAATGTGTGCATTAGCCACACTGTTCCTTTTACAATTAAACAGGGAGCATAAACAGTAGGCCTACTCTGTCTTTAATAGTTTCTCATTTAAAACTAACTCGAGTGATGTCACCGCTCTCTCTCTCCAAAGCGAGTTGGAGATGCACATGGGCAGCCACAGGTACAAGCCACAGTTTAAACAGATGCAGACAGATCAGGGGAACAGCTGGGAGTGGTTTAGACTCTACACGTCAGAGCTGCTGAAACACTAGAGCAGTTTAAATCCTTGTTAAAAGCCTGCATTTTCTCTCTGGCCTTTTACACACAAACTGAGCTGAGTCATTATTTTTATGAACTTCATGTGTATTTTAATTATTTATCGCACTTTGCTGTACAGCACTTTGGGCTTTTAAAGTTGTAACTGTGCTTTATAAATAAACCTTGATATTGATATTGATATTGAGATGTACTTTGGTGCTAGGCCATGGACATATGTTACAGTAGTCTAATCTACTGGAGACAAATGCATGGATAAGTCTCTCCAAGTCTGGTTTAGACACTATACTTTAATTCTGGCATGTTTTTAAGGGTAAAAAGATGCTGCTGTTATTGACTTGACGTGGCTGTTAAAGTTCAAGTCTGAGTCCATTATTACCCCCAGATTTCTAACTTGATTTGTAGGTTTTAGAGCGAGACAGCTAACACTTTCTCTTTGTTTCGGTGGGCCAAAGTTGATGATTCTTGTCTGACTGGGAAACATCAAATTAGTTGGTTATTAAGAGGAAATCAGTGAGCTGTTGGTAAACAACCTTTTCAAGGACTTTGCACCAGAATGGCAGATTAGAGATGGGCCGGTAATTACTCGGCATCAAGACTGCTCTAGAGCCTTGATCTGCTCTGTAGAAGAGCATGAGAAGGACTTTGGGTGATGCTGAAGAAGGGGCGAAGCAGGGACATTTAGAGACTGTGGGGGGCCATCATAATAAACTGAGTAATGAGGTGCGAGTAATAATATCTAAAATGCACCAGAATACAGGAAATGATATGATTCAAAGGCGGTTCAGGATATGTTGGCACCACATAGCATTTCTGCTTAAGGCACTCAAAAGGCTAGACAAAGGTGGGTTTTAAAGCCACAGAAAGTTTCTCTGTGTTCTCTATCAGTCTTCTTACACTTAATATTGGTTTTCCACACAAGTGCAAATGCATTCAGAAAAGCTTCTCATTGCTTTTCTAGGGCCATAGCGGGTGATCAACTAATTGTTATCTGGACTGTGCAGACTTGAAATACGCAAAAAAAAAAAAGATAACAAAGACACCGATATTATTAAATTAAAATGCCAAAAATGAATACGCAATTTCTGATTGTCATTAATAATGCACTTTATTTGTATATATTCTCTATCTTAGCCCCTGAGTCACTGAGTGGATAGCACACATACCACCCTCCATGTGCAGCCGGCTGAGGGGTTGTGAGTTCAAATCCAGCTCTGACAAATGTATTGTTCTCTCTCATTCCCATTTCACGCTACACTGTCCTGTCCAATAAAGTCTGCAGGCCAAAAATCTTCAAAATAACATTTTTAAATAAAAGTCTTACTAGTCAATGACTAAAATAATTGTTAGTCTTCCCAGTAACAATCTTTCACCTTCACAATACGGCGTCACATGCATATAAAGAACACCTCCACATGTTCTGTATCCTGACCCTTTAACTGTTTGTGGGTAAAATCTAAATAAAATTTGGGATTTGGGACAGCCATTCAGACAGAATCAGACCAAAGAGCTGCCCTTCATCTGTCTAGTCTCGTCCACTTGGATTTGTGTTTGGAACAACACAGTCTGAATGATGCCTGAAACAGCTCAGGGTGTACACTTTTATGTAAGTCAGAAGAACAAATCAAAGGTCAACGGTGTCAAATGTACATGTTTCTTTAAGTGCTTCCCATTATTCTGATGGATCAAGACTGATGAGCCTAATAACCGCTGCAGATGACTGGCTCACTGTAAACAACTCAAGGAGAAATTACAGAGGCTGATTTACGTACAGTATGGCAGTGTTGGGTAAAGAAATGGGTTAAGTTAACACATTTGTTTTCTATGGGAATAACGAGGTATGTTACTGCGCTACTTGGTCAAAAAGGTTGTGTGTGTGTGTGACTGGACTGGACCAGAATATAATAGAATGTCCTCGAGAGGCCAATTGTGCTACTTGCTGGAGACAAAAAACATTAAAAGACACAAACTAGACAATAATAAAAAAAGATGCAGTATTAAAAAGGCAACAGTATAATTTGCTTTTGTGCTGTGAGAGAGGCGCAGCTCTTGGAGTGGAGCAATAAACCAAACAGGAGCACAGTTACAAGGACAGTCACTGTCTAATTTTTCCAAAAGCAAGCATGCTTTTACCCTGCGCACGTTCTGAGTACTCGTGTTAACAACTACCATTATCCATATACAACAGAAAACAAAATTACTCAGGGATAAAAGCATCAAACAACATGTATTACATTTCATCAACAACTTATAATGACCAAAACACCCATTTGACAGCAAATCATAAATGAGCAAAATACGAGCGGGGAAGCACCCTGTAAACATGCAGTGGTCTTGTTATAGGGACATTTGTAGTTACTCACGTATGTGCTGGTAGCATAAAAACACTGTGCAAATGGGAACATAATGTTTTTGACACGCACAAAGAGATAGAAGCTGAAAGCTGAATTATTTTGTTTCTATGTGATTTGCCATGCCAGAGAGCTCAGGGACTAAACCAAAATAATGAAGGCAATTCAGTGCAGATTTCAGATGATTTTCTGTTCCGTGCAAGGCATTTTGATGTGATTTTGCTCATTAAAATAAAAAAAGAAGACGAAAAAAATATTTTCTGTAATAATCATATCTATGAGCACTGAATTACACAATATAATCACTAGAGACTGTGCTTTAAGTTCAGGCTACAGATCCATACGCTTGTTACTGTCTGTGGGGCTGGCTTTTAATGTGCCTCTCAATTCGACAGGGTTGGATTCCTGCTGATTTTGTAACATATAAAAGTCCATTCAACACAGTATGAGCGGCTTTTCATTGTAGATGTCAAAAACATTATGTTCTTTTAATCAGCCACATTGGGAGATAATGGAGGAAGCAGTGAATTTCATGTTTAAATTAGTATATGTGGCTTTGTGGTCATCTTTTTTCATGAGACATTCCAAAGACAATTAGGAGGGACGATGGGTCATATTTATGATGTGATCTAACAAACATATTCCTATATAAAGCCTTCTTGGGAAGGTTTTTGGCATTCATAAAATGTGTTCTTAACTGAAAATTGTTAAATCATAAGCACTTGTACACACAGAAATTCTGCTGTTTCAGAATAGGTTTACTCTTAATATGTAATTCCTGCATGATGTAAGTTATATATTTTTACATACTAAAGATACGGGGAGTACAGGCAAGACCTTATAGGCTGTTCAATAATATTCAATATCTTCTTTAATTGTATATTTTAATGAAGATAATCATGTTTGTGTGACAAAAATTATGTGCAGACAAATAAGAAATGACTATGTGAGAAATACATTTTACATTTAAAAGTCTGAGGTTTTTCTAAACAGTTGATGATTGTATCCACTGACACGATGCAACAGTTCATACATTTCTTTTATACCATAACAGCAAACTTGAGCTAAATATATATTAAAAAGTTCCCAGGACCCATAATTCAATGAAACTGTCATGTTTATGTTATCTTTCTTTTTTGGTAATTGAAGCTAAATTCACAAGTGATTTTAGTGTCCCATCTGGTTACATATCTAAAAAGAAAATCCTTATTGTCTGTGAGGAGTCCAAATGAGAAAAGGTGAGAACTCTAAAGTTCCACTCCGTCACGTCTGTATTGACTTGCTTTAAACTGTGAATTTAATGACAGCGTCATAGTTAATGAAGACGCTCTTTCTCAGGAGTCTGCTCAGGACTTCACCACAAAGGCTTCTGTCAAAGACCTGCAGCGCAAATGGTTGATAGCACTAATTGAAATATTATCTCTGGTGCTACACACAAACGGCCTCCAGTAATTACATCCAGATTATTGAAGCAGTCACATGAGCATTATGTATTAACTGCTCCATCTGTTCAAAAGCACTAGCATAGTGGATGAGTTAGCAATACTAAACAGCAGCACAGTGGGGCTCCACCGTGCTGCTACTGGAAAATCAGTTAAATTGCCTAGTCCAATTTCAATCAATTATCCACTAGACGCAAAAAGCCCCGCCCTAATCTGATCCGTATTCAGATGTTATGTCCTGTGAATCGCTACTGTGACGTCACTTCTCAGTGAGTGTATTCTGTTTTGAGAATAGTCTAGTTGTCCGTTTGCTAATTTTGATCAATCTTCAAATTATACACACACTATTTTAGCTTCTTAAACGCCATTGAATGTTGGATTGCTCCATAAACAACCCAGCGTCTCAAACAGCTCACTTTCATTCAGTATTTTGTGGCTTAAACACCTTTTTCTGTAGCCTCAGTCTGAGCTAGCCTAGCCGTTACCTTCATGATTGAATCTTCCCCCGTCTTTACCTGCTCAAGTTGTCATATGTCGAGTCAGAACCCTGGCTCCTTCTCTGACAACAGGTGCGTGAAGTGTAGTGGTAGTTTTGGGGGCCAAGGTTACGGTGTTGGAAGCGCAGAGCCGCTGTTTGGAGGAGCTGAAGTCTAGCTATACCCAGGATGTATAATCAAGTTTACCGGACCGTGTTAGCGTTAGCAGTGCTAGTAAGGCAAGGACTTGCCCACCCCCAGCGCCTCCCGTGCAGCCGGGATGAGACCAGGAAAAAAACGGGGACCAATTTGTGACAGCTCGGAGGGATCGATGTGCTAAACGCCCGCCTGTAGTGCACTGAGTTTCCCTTCTACAATAAGTTTGCACCCCTCAGCGATCACGCGCCCCTCAGCGATCACACGCCCGCTGATAGGACCCTTGACACTCTGGTAATTGGAAGTTCTGTAGTTAAAAACGTGAAGCTGCCAGCAGTGTCAGTGAGGTGTTATTCAGTGGCCAGAATGGGTGACATTGACGGAAATCTTAGACAATAAAGCAGACTAGACAGAGGTTCCGCCGAAGCGTCATTCACACAATGACGCCCGGCGGAAACATCCGGAGGTGCTCAAGACAATCAGAGGTGTTCAAATTACAAGTTGGTGCGGTGTGTGAATTGGCAAATTTGATGTCAAAGACCGTAATATTTTCTGGTCCCCTGCCCAATCGGATCAATGCTGAACTGTACAGCCTGTTTTCAGCATTCAACTGCTGATTGTCTAGTTGGTGCGCTAATTTTTTTGTTGTCTTTGTTAACAACTGGAGTGTGTTTTGTGGAACGCCTGGGCTCATACGCAAGGATGGCCTCCATTCGACTTTCGGAGGGTACATCCCTTTTACTTCAGAATTTCACCGATAGCCTTAGCCGCAGAGCTGCAGTGCTGAGCTCCTGCCTGCTCTGTCACAGATTAAGTGTTTCGATTCAAGGCAGATAGAGACTGTGTGTGTGTCCCTTGTGCAAATAATGCCAACTATTCAAATCTCAGAAAAGCTATTTCCGGTGTTAGACCAAATAACTTCATAAAATAGCACTCACACATAAATAAGCATGTAAAATGTGGACTACTAAACATTAGGTCAATTTCCTCTAAATCACTTTAGTTAATGAATAATTTAGTAACTTTAGTTAATGAATAATTTAGTGACTATAACATATATCTTCTAGCTCTAAATGAAACCTGGCTTCAACAAGATGATTATGTTAGACTAAACGAGTCCACCTCACCCAGTTATGTTGACTTTCAGACCGCCAGTAGCACAGCTGAGGTTGTGATCTCACACTCAAGTTTACTTGAGTCCCAAAACTAACAATGCATTTCACCCATTTGAAAGTGTCATGATATCAATCACTTGTCCAAATTGGAGAAATTTAAAAGAGGTTTTTATTATTATAGTTCACGATCTATCAACCTCTTAGTCCCTATTCAGAGTTGTTAACAGAGTTCTCTGACTGTATATCAAACTTGGTGTTGGACTGGGATAAAATAGTGATAGTTGGAGTTTTCAATATCCACGTGAATGTGAGTGGCAACTACCTTGGGAATGCCTTCAGCACTCTATTAGATAGCATTGGTTCCAAATTGCCTTCCCTAAAATCCCTATATTGTCAGATGATTTTGTAATTGCCTTTCAGTTTATTCTTAAAGATTAGCCAACACCACAGAAAAAAAGGATAAAATGAATAGTTCAAATAAATAATAGAGCCAATATTCAGTGACATGTCATGTGATCCTGCAGAGAACAGCTTTAGTCCCAGTGTTCAATTTGTTAACTTGACTATGAATTCTCTGAAGTCAGCTCTTGATGGTCATGAGGTTATTAGGCTAACACGTGCCTCCCCGTGGTACAATGAAAAACAGCTTTCACAAAAACAAAAAGATAGAACATTTAAAAAAACATTTTGTCCCACATGGAAGAGTCCCTAAAAGTTAGCAAAAATAATACTAGATTTCAGCACTGAATCCAGGCTAACAAACGCGTTCTATTATAGAAAAAGATCCAGTTGTAGTCATCTGGACTCAACGTTTCGACTCTCATCCAAGAGTCATTCTCAATCTGTGAAACAAGTCTGAGAACTCCAGTTTATATCCTACTCTGTCAAAGCCCTGCCAACAGGGCGGGACCTCCTGATAATGGCCCATTGAAACTGAACTGAGATGGGCCACAATAGGATGTAGATGGCCCATCACGTTCAACTGTTTCAAAGCGCAGCAGCAAGATTACTAAGAGGAAGAGAGCACATTACGCCGGTGTGCGAGTCTCTTCACTGGCTCCTTGTTGAGTTTAGAATCAAATTTAACATTCTCCTCCTGATTTATAAAGCCATAAATGACATGGCCCATCCTACCTCAAAGATGCTGTAGTACCTTATCATCCAAACACAGCACTTTGCTCTCAAAAGGCTAAATAGTATACGGGCGTTGGTGAACATGCAGGTAAATATTACAACGTAGAATCAGCAAAAACTGTGGTGGCATCTGCAGTCAAAGGTAGTCACTGCTAGACCAACCAGGATATGAGACCTTCATGCATGTCTCTAAAAAGACCAACTGGAAATGTACGCAATTTTTCAGAACCTCTTCATGCCCACTGCCCCCTACCGGACAGAAGTTGTTGCTCTCACTTGTTAGATAGACAGCTAATTATGTTATCATTGTAAAGTTTGAAGTATCTTCTCATCTTTCTACAGCTGTTCCAACTGTTTTTGACTTATAGGTCGAAGCATTATGGAAGCTGGAGTTTGGACTGTTAGTTTTGGGTCTATTTTTAGAGAGCTGCCACACCACACAGAAGTGGTCAAGTTAAAGTACAGAAAACAAGATCTTAGGGGCAGTGGCTTTATCATTAATACAATTCAATACAATTTTATAAAGTGCAGGAAGTTGTATTACTCACAAAATGTGACTAGTCTTGTCTTGATCTTGACACAGATTTTATGCTTGCTGATCCCTAACCTACATTGCTTGGTCTGATTGAGTTACCAGTCACTGTTAACGCCTACGCAGACTGAGATCTGCTCCACATTCTGCACGGGCCCTTCAGACCAGACTCTATCCAAAAGCAGCAGCTCTGACAGAACAAGCTCTACCTGTGCTTTACAAGCCAAGAGCAAATGACTAAAGGAGCTGGTGAGACCAGAGTGCAGTTGAGAGCTGAGAGAGAGACGGCCTCTGTGGTGAACAGAAGATTGTTTTGCTCCACTGAGAAAATAACCTGAAGTGCTTCACTGCATTCACTAAATGATTTCATCACCCCACAGGCAAACATGGAAAAGTTATATAGCATTCCAATTGCTGTCTCATAAGAATATCACCAATATATCAATGTAAAAGGAATTGTGGCGTGAAAAACTCAACATAAAAATAGTGTTGTAAGTATGATGTTTTTTTGTGATGTTTTTTCAGCACAAATCTTCTTCAAAACCACATGTCTAGAACTCAAATACCCACATCCGTCAGTTTTACTCTTAAGATGAGAAAATGGCAGAGAACACATTTGGGGAAAAGAGCAAAGACGCTGGTACCAGGAGATGGATGACTTTAACTCCCTGTGGGCTCTGTGTGGAGGCCTAAGCTGAACACTGAGATTGTGGAGGTGAGACAGATGTATTTTATCTGAGAAAGGGCTACAGAAAGATCCAGAGAGGTTTGAGCTGTATAAAGACATCCCAGTGCAACGCATAACAACTCAATGAATGCTCCTCTCAGAATAAAGATACACCTGCATAATGGAGCGTGCAACCACCTGCAGCAGTAAGTAAATATGTAATAAAGGAAGACATAAAGTCTTACAAAGTGTAGGTATACTGCTACATTTGACAGAGAGCTTAAGGTGCATAAAAGTGCCGGGTCTGCATGCTCAGAAAGACCCAGCCGACGGAGGCTGGTCTTACGAGTAGCCTCGGTGGACCGCAAAGGCCGAGCCGAAATGGGACAGGCCTAGCCCACGGAGCCGCTCCGTCACCTCGCAACGAAGACTCGTTGCGTATGCTAACGCCACGCAAATTTTGCACATGGACCTATTAATAAGAGCACGCACCAAGGATAAAACATTCGGACTTTGAGCCCAAGAGATGTTTTAAAAACATCTGACTAGCGCCGCATTTAATGCCAAATTATGGGATATACAAGGCCGCTAAATGTGCTAAAATGTGCCCTTCGTTCACGGCCAATCTCCATGGAAACGCAGCCCACATTTGTCGACCGCATTCGTGGGCTGCATAGAATGGGACAGCCTTGCCGCGCAGGAAGTGCCATCAGGGCATGAATAACATCTCCATGGAGATGTTATTGCTCTGCCCAATGGAATGTTAAGTTTTAGTTATTCTAATATGGATGTTCTAAAGGTGTTCCAAAATGGACCTTGAAAAACATGTAATTCTTCCTGTAAACAGGCTTGTATAGCATCAAGCAGATGACAGCTCCACCATCCAAAAAGTTACATAGTGCACCTTCAAGTCCCTGCACAGACACAAATTTTTTTTTTTGTATGGCAATCGTTCACGCAAAAGGCTAGACATGTACTCAAAGATGAGAAATAGATCTTACATATAGCCGTAATTAATGATTTTCAAATTGTATAGGCTACCCCACTCCAAGTCCACTCCTGCAGGGAGAAAAATGAGCTTCATTTATACATATTAACTGTATTGTGCTGGCGGTGAAGGAGCCAGGGCCATATGGCAGTCAGTATGTGGTGACATCCAGCACCGGTCACACTGGGCACACAGCTGCTGAAGGAAGAACACTTGGCTGTGGTCCCCAAAATGGCCCTCACGCCATTTGCTTTAAAGGCCATTGAGTGAACTGTCATATAATGTAGCGGGTGGACTGAGATACATGGGCAGTTGACTATACTATGGGCATAAACTGTGTGCTGTGATCAGGGATATTTTAAACATTTTGCATAAGCACACATTCATCTTGTAAAGTCTTGTGATGATGTGAAGATGCGCTAGCCAATAAATGGGACGTTTTAAATTTTACACAAATTCAAACTGTGATTGTTGTGCCTTTTTGCCATTTTCCTGTGAGAAGTTTTCCTGTTAACAGTTTTAGTATGGCCAGGGAAAAAAAATGTTTTCATACTTTATTTTGCTTTGGTTTCTTGAACATGGGAGCCAATAGAGTTGTTGGAAGGCAATGCTGTAAACGCTCTCTAAATTATAAAATTGTCAACAGAACACAAAAAAATATTTGCTTCTGCCTTTCCTCGAAGGTTGGTGACAAAACGAGCACACAGTCTTTAGAATTAAAGCTTTTACTTCATGTTTTGCTTCAATTAGTGTTGGTGGTGTGTCTCTTGGGGAAAAACTTCTCCCTGCTTGCAGATTACCTCTAATAGGTTTCCTATTCAAATTCTGTTCAATTGGGCATTTTCAGTTTTCAATTAGCTCCAGTCAGAGGGCAGTGCAAGATATTCCTAAACAGAGCGAATTTTGTTGTGAAGTCAGCAGACGCTGTGTGTAGAATGCAAATAAAGTGCTACAAACAACTACAACTACAAACAATCTCAGTTTTGCTGTGAACATTTGAAAATTGAAAACAAACATGTAGCATGAATAGACATTGGAGGAGGACAAGATGTGAATCAAAATGCATTTGTGACACTGTCCTACAGTTAATTTCACCAAACATCACACAAGGAAGTAAAGATAGACAGTGGGGCAGGCTCTGTGCAACTGCCAGAGGGATTTTCCATGGCTTTTTACAGACTTATAATGAAAGAGGCAGTTAATCCAAGCACAAAAGCTCAAAATCAAACTAAAACATGGTAAGTAGACACTTACAATGTGTATTTCAGGATTTCTTAAAATGCACTACTATTTGACCATTGATGGCATTTTAAGCCATCAAATGGTATCCAATCCATTTACATGTCTTAAAAGACTGCTAGTGTTGATGTTGTTAAATCCCATCTCTGCAGCTGACAGCGAAGATTGGGACGGATTGTTCAGATATTTGAAAGGTTGATGCACATTTCTTGGAGTTTGACATTTATTCACATTAGCGACTGGATTTAACATGGCTGTGAATGCCACTTTTTCCCAACAAAAGCAATTGTAACACAATTAGAAAAAGTGCTGTGCTTGAGAGCAATCTACACCCTTACTTCCTTCAAAGGTTTGGTATGACAAATTGTCCACACTAGAAGGAGACAAAAAAAGAGTTTAGATTCTGCAATGTCAATATGTAGAGCCCCAAACCATGTGGGTACTTGGCTAAAGGTTCAATTCTTGTGTTAGACGATAGACAGACATGTTTAACACAATGGCATCTGAAAAATTCCGAATAGCATTGGGTCCAATTAAACGGTCAAAGATATTGACAAAGATGAGAAAAGAGAAAATTGACATTATACACCTACAGGAAACACACCTAAATGACTACATTTGGTTATAACAGACTTTACTATTCTTCGTACAGGGGCAAACATAAGAGGGGAGTGGCCATACTGATTTCAAGCCGAATAGCTTGATTAGAGTTTTGAACACAGGGACAGAGAGGGCAGAATTGTACTGGTTAAAGGAAAAAATTATGGAAGTGTATTTGCTTTGATGAACGTATATGCTCCACCAGGAAGCATCCTCACCTTCTATTCTGAAGTTGTGGATCTAATTGCAAACCACTCTGAGGAAATCCTTATTTGTGGCGGTGACTGGAATTTACACGTTCAGCCAACATTGGATGTCTCCAGCTCACAAAGTATTGGTAAATTTATAAATAATACATTTGGTAAACTAATACATAATGTAGGGTTGATTGATATCTGGAGAGAGATTAACCCTACTGCCCGCCAATATACACATTTTCCCCACCCACATAAGATCTATACCAGATTAGACTACTTTTTTATTTTCAACAAAAACAGGTCCAAAATCACAGCGGTGCAATAGATCTAAGTGATCATGCTCCTATTTACATCACTGTAGATCTGGAACAGAAACTAAATAAATCACACTTTGGAGATTTAACGTTAGTCTACTCAATGATCCAAAATTTGTAAAAATAATGACAAAGGACACTGAGACGTGCGTAGAGGAAAATGACAATGGTGAACTTTCTCCACCCATTCTCTGAGATGCAGCAAAGGCCGTTTTGAGAGGCAGGGTAATTGCTGTTGCCTCGGCCAAAAAGAAACAAATGCAGAAAAATCTAAACGATTTACAGAACAAACTAAAGCTGCTGGAGACTAAACATGCCAAAAACAAAGATCCACAAATGCTACAGGAAATTAAAAAGACACAGGGTGAGATTAATGACCTGACCTCACAGGAGATAATTTTTAAAATGCTCTTCACCAAACAAAGATACTATGAAAGCGGCTCAAAATTCACAAAACTATTAGGTTGGAAGCTTAGAAAACAACAGGCAGAGAGAAACATTTTTGAAATACAAGATAGGCAGAATAACACAATTTTAACAAAACACGACCAAATACAATCAGCATTTGAATCATTTTACAAAAACTTTTCACAAAAATATCAGCAAAGAAAAAAATTTCATTTTTGGACACTCTCAAATTACCCGCCATGACTGAAAAATAAAACCAAAAATTTGGAGCTAAAATAACAATTAAAGAAATTCAAAGTGCAATCAAAAGACAAAAAAACAATAAATCTACAGGGAGTGACAGGTTTCTCCGAGTTTGAAAGAAGACATCATATCCTTCGTACCTAAAGAGGGGAAGAATCGACTTGACTGTGCCTCATATAGACCAATCTCAATTCTGAATGTGGACTATCGTATGTACACCTCAATTATGTCTAAAACAGGGGTGTCCAAACTGTGGCCCGGGGGCCAAATGTGGCCCTCATTGGCTCTTAGGCTTCCTGCTATGTTGGCCAATAACAACAATAAATTGTACTTTTTACTGTAAAATTCAAAAAATTCAAACATTTTGATGTTATATCAACTTAATATTAATGTTCCAAGTCTTATTAAAGGTGTGGAGGCTCATCAAAACTATGTCAAATGTAAAATGTTGAATTATTCACTTAATTGTCATATCGTCTGTGGCCCTTTGCTCTGTATAGTTTTCAAAATGCGGCCCTCGGTGAAAAAAGTTTGGACACCCCTGGTCTAAAAGAATGGAACAAATACTCCCAGGTTGAGTTCACAATGATCAGACAGGATTTATAAACAAACGACAAACACAAGATAACATAAAACGATCTTTACACATCATGAACCATATACAAGAACAACAAAACAAAGCTGTAATAATAAGTCTCGACGCTGGCCATATTTATTTAAAGTGCTGAACAAATTTAGAATAGATGATTTAATAATAAAAAATATTGAGGCCCTCTACGATAGTCCAACATCAAGAATCAAAATTAATGGTCACTTGACAGACACACTGACTTTGGACAGAGAAATGAGGCTGGGTTGTGCTTGGGTCCCCTCTTGTTGTTTGTCTTGTACTTAGAACCATTGGCGCAATATATTAGGCAATCGGAAACAATTTATGGCGTTTCAATTGACGGGGCAGAACATAAAATTGCCTGTATGCAGATGATGTCCTCCGATATCTGACCAAACTAGAAATTTCCATACCCAATGTGATCTATTTCCTTCAAGATATAGGCCCAATGTCTGGATACAAATTGAACGTACAAAAAACTGAAATTCTCTCTTACTGGCGACCCCCTCTGTCCTTTAGAAAGACTTATCCATTTAAATGGCATACAGAATCCCTTAAATATTTGGGTGTGGTCCTCCATAAAGAACAATTGATAAACTATACTCCTCTTCTCTCCACTATAAAGAAAGATCTCTATCCCATTCTTAAGTCTAAGTCAAAGGATTGAAACTATAAAAATGAATGTCTTGCCCAGATTTCTCCAGACTCCAGATTTTCCTGATTTCCATTCCCAACCGGCTGTTTGCTGAGTGAAATAAAACAATCTCAAGATTTGTATGGTAAGGCAAGAAACCCCGAATCCGATTTAAAATTTTACAATTACCAAAAGAAAAAGGAGGCTGGGGTTTACCTTGTCTGAAAAGTTACTTCATCTCAGCTGAAATCAGTGTGTTGCTGTACTGGTATGATCCAGAATATGAAGCCCAACGGGAAAATATTGAGATTAATGTGCCAGGAATTCCGATACAGGCCTTACTAGCAGATGACAAACGGTTGACTCACCTGGAGAAAGTTAAGAATCTCTGGGTAAAATCTGTGCTTATAACATGGAAGGAGCTAATCAAGACATACAAACTAAACAAAGATATCAAACTGGTTGGTTTATGTCCAAGGCTTTGTACCAAATAGAATAGACTTGAGATTCAAAGTCTGGATTACAAAAGGTATAAAAGTTTTTTACCAGATTGTAAAAGATAACCATCTGAAAAACTTTGATATGTCAAAAGAATCCTTTGACTTGGAAAAAACAGGACTTCTAAAAAAAAAAGTTATTGTAACCAAGAAATTAAACAAAGTAATGAACCTTATAACCCTCTGCCTGAACTTATTATCAAGTCTTATAAATCGGAACTGTCAAAGGGAATAATATCCAAATGATATCAATGCATTATTAATCGGGAAAGCTACTCTACTGAATATTTTCAAAACAAATGGGAAACAGAAGGCAACCTTGTTCTGACGGACGAGGAATGGAAACATGTGTGTAAATACCAGTGTAGGACTACAAAATCACATGTCTGGAGGGAATTCTGTTGGAAAAATGTGTCACACCAAGCCAAAGTGCCCATTACTCACAGGAAAACGCTATCTGTTGGAGAAACTGTGGAGAGCCAGGAGGCAAACCACTATCACGTGTTTTGGGACTGTCCTGTTGCTCAAAAATATTGGACTGAAATCAACAAGGAGTTACAGACTATATTTGATGTTACCATCCCATTAGATTAGATTTGGGCCTCGAAACTCCTGCCACGGACACAATAAACGAATATCTTTTGAATATCATTTTGGCAGTAGGAAAAAAAGCCATCAGGAAAAATTGGAAAAATCTTGGGCGAGATGGGATGTTTATTTTCGACTCACTATGCCGTAGCCTCATTTATGCTTTATCACATTGTGCCATGATTATTATTATTCTCATCTATTGTTTTATTTATTTTTTTCTTCGGTCTCAGTTTGCGTTCCACGTTAATATGTTTTGTGTACAATTAAACTGAAAAACTTGAGGGAAAAAAAAGATAAAGTCACAATGGCAGCCCTCCTGATTGTTTAAAGACCCATTCAGATACAATCAGAGAGAATTACACCTGGATTTATGTTTCCAGTGTTGCTGTGGCTCTAATCTGCACAGCTCTGGAAAACTCAGATGATTGATCGTCTTCCTGCAGCCAGCAGGCCCAGCCTGGCTTCTGCTGTGCATCTCATCAGCATTGGACAGCATTTCACCTGAGAGTGTGAGGGACATTAACAGTGTCAATAGAGGCTGTTTCAGGTCAATTAAAAGCTAGACGTGTTTCTTCGGACACAACAAGCTTTCTATTGCCACAGTGATTAGGACACACTTCTGAGAGTACATTTCTAAAGATGTTTGGGGCAGTTTAGAAAATGAACCGGATACATTGAGAGAATCTATCTTGCAGACTGTTTTGGCTTCTCTCCTGACAGCCTCACATGACTGAGCCAAGAGACAGTAAAGCCAGCAGAATCAAAGTTACACCAGCTGTGTCATGACAAAGCCTCCGTGTGGAGAGGGCTCCGGCTTCTCACCAACTTCAGGCCCCGAGCCCCCCAAGTGCGTTCGCCGCACATGCGCAGTGGAAAGGTTGTGTCCTATGGCAGTTCAGGTTAAGAGAATGGCTTTGGTGTATTTACTTTACAAAGTCCAAAAACGGAGGCGATCGGCTCGGCGGCTTGTCTGGGTCCTGCAGATATTTCAGAGGTGAGCAGAGTTTAGTGAATATCATTATTTGCTCCAAGAGCTGCGTCTGGCTATTTTTTATTTTTTTTTATACGTCCGGGGTTTGCTTTGGTCCTTCTTCCGGGTAGTGCGTAGGTAGGTCACTGGAGCGTATTCTCTGATTGGTTGCTGCGCCTCGTCTGCCGCAAAAAAGTTCACCTTTTTCCAACTTTTCTGTGGCAGTCGCTCTGGACACTCAAACACCCAAGTCTGCCGCTCAAAACGCAGAATCCCTGTCCCAAAAACGCAGGATCCATGTCCCAAAAATGCAGGATTCGTGCCGCAAAAACACTAGATTCGCAGGTCGCGCGTCCACATAGACTTTGAATGTAAACTGGCCGCTTTGCCGCAGCGGTCTGAACACGGCTTAACACCTTCTTCTACCTTCTACTCTTGGTTTGATGTGACCACCCCCTCCCCCACATTGGCCACCTCTGCCAACCCAACCCTGGTCCCCCCCCCAGCACTCTTTCAGTCAGGAACAGGATGTAAACAGACTATTTCGGAAATCCAACCCCCGAAATGCTGCTGGACCAGAGACCAGAGAGTGTTTCTCCCGCCACCTTAAGACACTGCCTAGGAGAGCTGTCCCCTGTCTTCAGACATTTTTAACACCTCCCTGGAGTCACGCCACGTCCCAACCTGCTTCAAGTCTGCCATCATTGTCCCTGTCCCCAAGAAGCCCTGGATCACTGGACTTAATAACTAAAGGCCCGTGACACTGACGTCTGTAGTCACGAAGTCATTTGAAAGCCTGGTCTTACCCCACCTCAAGTCCTTCACCTCCTCCCTGCTGGACCCCCTGCAGGTCGCCTACAAAGCCAACAGGTTTGTAGACGACGCCATCAACCTGGCACTCCGCTTCATCCTGCAGCATCTGGACTCCCCGAGAACCTACGCCAGGATCCTGTTTGTGGACTTCAGCTCTGCATTCAACACCATCCTCCCTGCTCTTCTCCAGGACAAGCTCTCCCAGCTCAACGTGTCTGACTCCACCTGCAGGTGGATCACAAACTTCCTGACGGATCAGAGACAGTGATCAAGTTTGCGAACGACACCACCCTCATCGGGCTCATCTCAGACGGGGTCGAGTCTGTCTACAGGAGGGAGGTGGACCGGCTGGTGTCCTGGTGCAGCGTTAAAAACCTGGTGTTCAACGCCCAGAAGACAGTGGAGATGATCGTGGACTTCAGGAAAGTCACAGCCCCCCAGCCCCCCCTCACCATGACAGAAGAACCTCAAGTGGGAGCTACGCTGTAGCCACAGCCAGGGACAAACAGAGACTACAGTGCATTGCACGTTCTGCTGAGAAGGTGATTGGCTGCAGACTTCCATCTCTGCAGGACCTGTACATCTCCAGGTCCGATAACAGCTGACCCTTCTCACCCTGGACATGGACTATTTGACCCACGCCACTCATGCAGAAGGCTACGGTCCATCCGAACCAGAACCTCCAGCCACAAGAATAGTTTCTTCCCCTCTGCCGTTGGACTCATGAACACTTCCTAAACACCTGCCGCTTTAACTACAATTTAATCAATCATTCACTGCATTGTCACTTTCTGCACTACAACTTGTGTACAAAGTAAGTCTATTTTTATCTTATATAGTAAATTTTAACTGTTTCCTAATGCATGCCCTTTTGCCATTTATGTTGTTCATGTATGAAACAAGTTTCTATGTTTGTGAATTCGGTACATCGACTGGCAATAAACCTTTTCTGATTCTGATAATGTACTCCTCATGTCAGGGTCTGTAACATGGCTAACCCCAGATTGATATGTGAATCACGTTGTACCCATTTTCAATGTGGAATGGCTTCTGGAAGAGGAGGACCTCTCATCTGATATTTAGCAGCATCACTCCAGCTAATTGACAGGATTTGATATTAAAACCGTTTTTTGGCCTAAATGGATGGGTGGCATCAGATCTACCGCTTCTGCAACGCTACACAGTGAATCCACACTCTGCACTGGTTTACGGCAGCTCCACCGCTGGTCATGTCAGGTCAGAGAGCCCCAGTTCATCTGAAACACTGCTCTGTCAAAGCACAAATGTGTGATGCTGCAGACATAGTAAATAACAGCGTCATTGATGATTTAGAGTAAATGTAACATGCGTACGGACTGTGTGCTCCCTGTGTTTTGGAAGTCTGCTATCAACGAGGAACATTGCATGCAGTGGCATCAGAGGACGGCGTGTCCTGGCTTGGTCATTGGATTGAAAGACCTTAATCTGCACGAGTTTATAGTAGGTCAGACAGCTGTGTGTGATGTGCAATTTTTCCCATTATGAAGGGTGGACCTCGGTCTAGTCCCGGGACATGTGCAGCTTTACTTTAAGCGCGTCTAAATTTACGCCCTCATAGGCTCATTTCTCCGTGAATATGCGTTACATACACAGATAGGGACTATGGAGGCGAAGGAAAGAAAAAAATATATTATTTCTCAGGTGCAGATTTGCTGTTTCACCAGTTTATTGCTTTCTGATGTTTGTTGTTATGAACTAAATGGCAAAGTTAGCACTGTTTGTGGCAGTCTACTATAGGCTACTATGCTTTTAACATCATTTGAACCAAATGTTCTAATGACATTTATTTTATGATTGTCCTGGTTTAGTCCTTCTTTAGACGTGGTTTATACTAGTTATGTATAGTTTAAGCCTGCAGTTCTAGACTTGGCCTTATAGTCCAAGACCTGCTTTAGTCCTGCTTTATAATTTATCCATGTTTTTCTGGTTGATATGGTTGGTTTAGCCTTGGTTTAAACCTGGTCATAAGTCTACTTTGCACTAGTCAAGTCAGGTTTTTGGTAAACACTGGGTTTGCCTTGCCTGGGTTTTAGCGCTTTAGTCCTGTTTTTAGTAATGTAATATTGTTATATTTTTAATTCTCTGAAAGTATGTCTACCTGCAAGTTTCAGCACGCTTTTTCACGGAAGGACTCACTCTCCAAAAATGAGCTCCTTTGATAAAATAAACTCTCCTACGCAAAACCACGCTGAAACCTTTGAGTTCACCCACGAGGACGCACAAAGGATCTTATTTCCTGTCTCGTCTCGATGGAATGGAGTCTTGTGAAGATATTAAAGTCAAACTAGAGAGACTGCATCTAAAAGAAGCCTGCCTCAATATGCATGGCTCTCCACTGAGCCAATATTCCCGAAAAAAAAGATTCCACAAGGTTTTACTAATTAAAAATGGAAATGTGAGAACTTTCTACAAAAAAATGGGGAGAAATCTTGAATCTTATTGTTGATCAAGTGTTGACTGAGGCAAAAGCGGCCAAAAGAAAAGCTGCTAAGTATTAAATTGAAGAGATACAAACGTGACACAGAGGACAACCTGAGCAACCAGATCTACCACTCAGAAGAAGATGCACAAGTGGAATCCTCCGCATCTGCTCCGCGCACCAGGGAATGGCACCAGAACGCACCGACAGTGGTCAAGTGGGAACCGCGCTAATGTTTCAAGCCTAAATAGCAATTTCACGTTTGACAGTTATCCCTGCGTACCACCAAGCAACCCTTTTTTTAACAAGAATGCAAGAAACGACAAGGAAAACAAGGAGGGGAACGTGCGCTTCACAGAGACAGTAATTAATATCTCTAAGGAATTAACAGAACATCAGACGTCTTTTCTCTTCAAGGGTTTGTCATTTGTACCATAAAGTTGATGCGTTTGGCCTGAAAGTTGACCTTTTTAAATGTTTTAGGCGAATAAAATGACCACATGTTTTCTCAAAATCTAGGCCCTCTACGGACATGCAAACTACTTTTAGAGCCAAAAGCAGCTTTTGTCCAAATACTTTCAACGCCTCCATCAATAAATGTTGTCGCATAGTTGAACAAGAAATTCAAAAATGTATTTATAAACCAAAAATAAATGTATCAAATGTATCTAAAGAAGAGAGCGTGGCTTTGAAGGAGCTTGTCTGACTTTCAGACGCCAGATTTTATAAAAAATGTAATAGCGACCCCACAGTTGCCTTCCAAAAACAATTGCTCAGTCACCTTGAACAGGCAAAGGGGGAAAAAAAGTGAATTCTGATCATGTATTTCTTTATTGCAAACATCCTATCCGACCAGTCATTTACACTTTGCCTAAAATACATAAATCCTTCACTGACACCCCGGACCTCCCATTGCACAAACTGACTCCCTGTGGTCACCTCTATCATCCTTTGTAGACAACCATATGTGTTGACGTGCCCGACGTACATAAGAGATTCCACTGACTTTATAGAGAATTGTGCCAACATAAAAGATTTACCAGACGATGCCAAACTATGGACATCACAATCTGTACACTAACATAGCGCACACTGGACGCTTAGACACTCCTCCAACAGCGCAGTGATGAATCCAACTCTCCGAACCAACTTATTCTGGACTTGACGGAGCTCGTTATGAAGTACAACTACTTCAGGTTTGAAAAAATACCTTAATTTACAAGTTTCTGGCACAAGTTTTGCAAATAAATGTGTCTTCAATGTAACCAGTAATCCCCATTCCAGTGGTACAGATACATTGAATAGTTTTTGTATCTTTAGGGGCAGTATTCATGATGTCCCAAAATTCATTATCTGCTCAACAGCTGTGATCCGAGTTTAATTTTCACACCTCAGTAAAGAGAAGGTACATTTTTTAGATATGCAAGCGATGAAATCATTACTACACTCTATAGAAAAGACACAGATAGAAATACCAAATTATTAGCTTCCAGCTTTCACCCGACCTCGCTCAAAGAAAGCTTACCCATTGGTCAATTTTTGAGAGTTATGAGAATATGTCGTTGGAGAATATGCCACTCCAACGAGGATTTCAATGAGAAGGCACAGGAGATGAAAAGCAGATTCTTACAAAAGGATATCCACACTCTTTGGTTGATGAAGCCTATGACAGAGTCGCAAAGAAAACATTCCCTGACTTATTGCAAAAAAAAACTGTTAAAAAACATCTCATTTCACACTCTGCAGCCAATAGCAGCCACCATATTCAGGAAAGATTGACACTCCTCAAATCTGATCCGGAACGCTCCTCTTTGTTCTGACAAACACCCCAGTCTGACAAACACCCCTGTTTGTCAACAGAAGGGGCAGAAATTTGAGGGATCACCTTGTTCATGCCAATGTCACCCCTGCTGTGACATCCAATCAAATGCTCCTGTCTTCCCTACAAAATAGAAACTACAGATGTGGAAACTGCGCACAATGCAACAACACTATAAAAACAAACTACTTCCAACATCCTCACTCTGGGAAAAAGTTCTTTATTATGAGCATTATTACATGCACATCCACACATGTCCCTGTGGCCTGGCCAAGGTCTGCAAATCAAAAATGAAACTGAAACAGAGGATCCGCGGGCACAAACGGTGCCTGTCCTGTCCATCAGGTGCAATGATAGGGAATATCCCATGGCGGTTCACTTTAACAACCATCAACACAACGTTTGTATGCTCCGCTTTTGCAGCATTGAACACGTTCCTCCGCCCCAAGAGGAGGGGATTGTGACCTTTTATTAAAACAACGTGAAGCATATTGGAATTCATACCCTGCAGATACTGGCTCCTGACGGGTTGAATGATGATGAAATTTTCTTTAATTAGAGAATCTTCAGTACACTTGTAGTTTTGAATAAAAAGTGTCACACACGCCTTCTCCAACTCACCTGCTGTGGAACATGATGTGTGAAGCACATATCCTTTCTCTGAAAGTAAAATAAGTTGATTTATATTGTGGAATTGCGCCACTGTGAGTTGTTTGTGGATCTTAAAGAGATAAAACATAAAATAGTGGTGCAATTTTATAGTCTCCGGCCTCAGGACCTTAGTCGTCCGAAAAATCTAGACCCCTGGAAAATATAATTGAAGACCCTGATACAGGCTTTTATGTGGAAACAACAAAATTGACCAATCTGTCCAAAATGTTTTTAATTATTTCATTGAATCCACTTGCATTCATAGATTTATATGGGACATTGTATTAAAATGCATGTTCCTCCCACAGGGACAAAAAGATCACCACTTGAAGCAGCACGTACACACATCCAACTTTCTTCTTGAACTTAACAAGATTTTGACGGAAAATACTGAAGGATTTGTTTATCTAAAACTGAGTAATGAGTTACTCAAGTTTTAAGTCTAAAAAAATGTTTTGGTCAATTTTCAGTCAGGGGATTTTGGATATCTTTTTAAAGATTTTTTTTGTGACTAATTTTTCAACAAAACAAACAAAAGGCCTTTTTTCAGATTTATATCTCCCAATCATAAAATGCCTTATCTCTACATGAAAAACTGTCATACTTTATTTATTTTTTTTAACTTACATTTATGCGAGTCATTTTCAAATTTATATTTTTAAATTAAAAATCTTCACCTGTAGTGTCTCTTTCTACTCCACACCAAAAAGATATGTGGATTCAAACAGATCAGCCGGAACCAGAAAAGGAACCAGAAAAGGAACCAGAAAAGGAACCAGAAAATGAACCAGAAAAGGAACCAGAAAAGGAACCAGAAAAGGAACCAGTAAATAATTCTTGTTTTTAAGACAAGACGCGATAAGATGTTCAGGATTTTCATGCACAGGAAGCAAATGCCAATGTTTTTTCAAATTATCGCCTTATTCACAGTTTCCTTAACAAGAGACCTTCAAAAACAAATGTTCGTCTAATTTAAATACCTTTTCTGCACAGAAAATATCTCGTCCCTACCAACTGATGTTCACATTCTCATTTCACAGATTTCACAAAGAAAGAGCTCAAATGCTCCTGTCTA
This sequence comes from Chaenogobius annularis, assembly GCA_015082035.1. NCBI lineage: Eukaryota > Metazoa > Chordata > Actinopteri > Gobiiformes > Gobiidae > Chaenogobius > Chaenogobius annularis. The sequence goes on along the minus strand of BJKM01000092.1, from coordinate 411,246 downwards.
CCTCTTTACTTTCTGAAATGAGCCAACCAAAATCCTCATCTGCGACCAAATCACATATTCTCTCTTTGGGTCTGTATTGATCACATGCAGCCTTTGTAACACAAGTCAACACCTTTAACTAACAGCACACAATGTAGACACCGCTGTGGGTTTCTTCCAAAGTCATTTTCTGCAAACCTGTTTGAAATGAAATTCAAATTTGCTCACATTTGTGTGGTTTTCCCCTCTTTTTGTCTCCCACCCTGACGATCCAGCTGCCCTGTGAATGTAAAGTGGATGCGTCTGTAAGCCAGGCACAGCAGCCCACCTGTACCTCTCATCTCATTACGGGGCACAAATGGGATGTAAAACGCGTTACACCGGTGCATTCCGATAAAAAGCCTTTGTATTGCCAATTACGTCAGAGAGAATCAAGGACAGCACATACGCATTACCACAGGGGAGTGGGGGTATATTTTATTGATCCAAGAAGAAAAGTTGCATATTATGTGTTGCCGTAGGAAGATTTTCGAATGTACACAGCAGAACCTCAGACTCTCTATAATCGCACTCAGTTCTAGTCGTTCTCGCAGTAAAGTCGTGTACTGTGTCCCCATCTTAAGACTTGTTGAACACGATTACATTTGAGATTTGAATAACGCTGTGGCCTATTTTTCCACACTTTGATCATTTTGGTGACGTTTATAATGTTACTTCCTGGTTGGACATGAGCGGAAAATGTGACTCAGGCAAAAGTAATTCCACAACTGTTACACAGCAACCTTATTGTAAACAATAGTTATGATTTGACAAATAATACCTGATAACGCATTTATTTTGTTCAATAATTATTTAAACTGTCTGTTCCGTGTAATTTGTTCCTGCATTTTGGATGGAATGTCGCTTATTGATGACATAGACAGAGGGATTCAGTTTTAAAACTAAGCGCTACGTCCTGTCATATTTTATTTTTATTTTTTAATTTCTCCTCCCAACTGATGTAAAACTATGATAAATATTTACCACAGGGACTATCCCACCAAACACAGTAATAATTTGAAAAACATAAAAACCCGTTATATACACTTTAACATAAAACTCTACTTGACTCAGATAAAAGAGCAGTGATTGGCCATAGAGGAGGCAGTCCTTTTATAGACGGCACTTCAGGGTCACCTCAAAAGACATTATAATTAGTAATAATAATAATTAGAAATAACGACACAATAGGAGCCGTCCTAGGTCCGGATCATGCAGAGGTCTGAAACCACGTTTCCACTCAGCGATTCACAAAAAGACATGTATTCATTCCAAGTTTGTGGTGCTGTGAGACACGGCTAAAGCCAGAGTAAGCAAGAAACAATTTCCAGTTTATTGTCAGCTTTGTCTGCATTTATTTCACTTTTCTGCGCCTCTACGCTGCATTTTCACATCTCTGCATGTAACCGTGCACAAGAAATGTCATACATTCAGTCGTGATGAGTGCCGTGCGATGATAAACAGGAAACAACTGATGCTAACGTGCACTTTAATGTGACTGAATAAAACAGCTCTACTTCAGGCCTGGTAGTAAGTAGGTCCCATGTCATGATGGCAGAAGGTTTCAAAACACAAACACAGAGCACAGAGGCAAGCAATATGAAGTCATGTTAATGTTCAATGACTGCCTTCATGTTTCTAATGAAACCCATTGATTAAGAGGTGAATACAGATGTTTGTACTCAAGTTGATCCACCCCTCGTATTGTTAGTGGTATATGAAGAAGGTGAATCTACATTTTGCTGTAGACATTAGGTCTAACGTGTCTGAGCACAGCTCTAAGCCTGTGTGGAAACACAACACTGGCCCTGATTACAATAGAGTGGTACGTGTGCAGTGGAATAGCTCTGACAGCGTTGTCTTCTGTTGTACAGTGAGTGACACGGTATGTTAATGTGACATTATATTGTCTACAGCACAGCCCACTCACAAGAGAGCAGAGACAGCAAATCAACACAGAAGACCTGTGCTGGGCTTTTAATGACACATACCAGAGTTTCATGCAATCTTATTTATTGTATGCATTGTATGCAAGTGTTCAGGGATGTGAGTCACAATATTAAATTGGTGACTAGTTCCTGGAAGAGCACTTATGGACAGATACTTATACTCAGGAGCCATCACACATTGATTTCCCACTTTGTTGACACAGAAGAGTCATTGGAGTGAAGAAAGACGATTAAGTATGAGACAATTAAGCATGATGTACAAGCTTCACTTCAATCAGCAGTGCTCAGTGAAAATTAGCATGATGATGCCGAACGGAATGAATTACAGCGAGACGATTCTGTCAGATATCAACCTGTTATGGCACTCAGGATTCACGTTGAATCACCGGGTTTGAACCCTGACACTGCCTGAATGCCTGAAAGTACCTGTGATATGCATTCATGACTAGTGAACAACTCATAGGGAGGAGCCAAGCAAAAAGACACTACATTATGTAGGCTAAACTGTTTTCTGAGAGAAGACAGCCAGCTCTCACTCAGAAGACTTCAGTTCAGAGGCTGCACTCTGGATCTGGGACTGGTTTAAATACAGTACTTCCATTAGCTTACACAGAAACTAACCCACCTCTGTTGTTTGCAGTAAGGCTTCAAAGCTCCAGCAATTTCCTAATGTCACCCCCATTTTACGCTACACTGCCCCGTCTAATAAAGCCTACGGGCCACAAATCCTCTGATATAAATATTTTAAAAAGATGGAAAGAGGTGACAGTTAGGCCAGAACAATTACACACAGGACCATAAAAATGCAATGGTGGAGATAAGAAACTGCTCCCAGCTCTAATAGACACATAAATGGTCAATAAAAAGCATTTAAAAAGAAAAGGAAAAGATAAGATTTGGTTAAGAAGTCTCCTCCGCTCTTTGCATAGTTAGTCAGCTGTCTGCGTCATCTCTAAGTAGTCCAAGTAGGTTTCATATAATATAATATTAATAATAATGTCAACTGGACAATACTTTTAAAGAGTACATTTGTTGGACGAGTGGTGAAACGTATATTCACTCCTCAAACTTTTGTCCAGTTGACAGAAATTAAATTTGGCTTTTGCTGTTTATTGAGATAACAATCCGCAATTTGGGGGAAAAAAAAGGTTTCTTCTGTTGACCTTTTAAGTGACACTAAACTGGAATTCACCCGTCAGTGTCGTCACTTTCGCAAAAACAATTGCACTCTATTACATTAGTGACCTTTTAAGGCCACAAATATGAAACAACAGGAGTTTTTAAACTGAGATTCCTAGATATTGAAAGTCCTTTAAGAGCGCTGTCACTTGGCTATTAGAGTGCACTTTGAGGACAACTACTGTACAATATGTGTCACATCTGTCTCCGCTTTAACGTCCAACCATTACAGGAAGATCCATTTGACACTAATGGAAATGTCTGTGACAAATTGAAAGTGGAAAAATTCGGTCTCATTTCTGTGCTGTTTGCCAAACTGACGTCGATCTGGTTTACCGACACAAACAGGACTCTGCGGTGGCTCAGTGGTTTGGGGGATTCATCCTGCAACACCAAAGGGCAGAGCTTTGAACCCTGATCGGACCAGCATCGCCGTCTCCTTGAGAAAGACACTTCGCGTTACCGTGTATGAATGTGGTGATGTGCGCTCGCTGACGGCTTTGCGCAGATTGGCCGCCTCACTTCTGCCAGTCTACCCCAGGGCAGGCAGCCGTGTTGTATCCCCGAGTATCCCGAGTATTCCTGAGAATGAGGCACAAAGTTGGAAAAACTTTGGGTCTGGAAAAATAGAAAAAGGATTGAAAGGCAAGCAACTATTAAAGATTAGTTTAAAGATGATCTACTCGTCCAAACACAATACCGATTACTAAACCCAGGTAGAGACATAATATTCCCAGATTAAAGAAGTGCATGTGGTAATGTAGATTACAGGAGTGCATAGTAACATATTCTAAATGGCCAATCATACACCAACTCAACAAGCAAGAATAATCAATGAAACTCTCTCTCGTCAGCACGTCAAAGTAATTATGCAAAAGGGAAATAGATCGAAGATAAAAAGACTGATGACGATCTTTGCCAATTTAAGCTCACACACCAATAAAAGAAGAATCAATGTATAGAAGTGGCTTTGTCAATGTGCAAGTGCAGGTTAACTCCCAGAATAACTGAGTATGTTATTGACATTTCAGTCTTTAGAGATACACATTACACTGTGGATTTTTGGATCAATAGAAACAAAAGATTGAACTATTTTGCAACAAAAACTCAAAAAAAAAACTAACGCTGACCCTGTCTTTTTCTCTGTCCTGAATGCTAGCTACATCTGTTCACTGCCCTCTTTCGTTTCATTTTTGATGCTGACATTAACGTTGATGAATAACCACTTTTAATCGAGTGTGAAATATGTGGAGAAATCAGCTTCTGAGCTCTGGTTTATATAAAGAAAAAGAGGAGGAGGAAGAATGCCACTGACACACGCGCTGTCAAATGCTTTATGAACTGCAGTTAGTCTCAATCACCATGTGCCGTAAGGATTTCCACATAGATTCATGTACAGCCATCAGATTTAAACTTTTGGCATGATGATAATATAAATAACACACTTCACTTGACTTCAGCAATTAACGTCTTCAACTACTGGTGCACATTTTCATTATGATGTCTGACAATCAGAGCTCTATCGGAAGTGAAAAGAGCAGAGGGAAGCTGTTTGCTTCATATTGTCACAAAAATATAAAGTCATGATATGTGGATGTTGACCTCTCATTGTGGAGCATCATAGAAAAGACACACCACTGATGGCCATTGTATTCCATCTCGTTTATTGTGTTTGTATGGCTGTGCTATCTTTAGTGTGTTTTCCACACAACAATAACCATCTGAGAGAGAAGGTTTTTAAGACGTCTACACAGCCCTGAACAATCGGTCTAACAAGAAGCAGTTAAAAGAAAAGACAGACTCTGTGATGTAGAAACTACAACACCTGTCGACGGGGACAGTGAGCGCCAGCCACAGACCTCACTGCAATGACTACAGCTTTATGACATTTTCTGCCTGATTGAGTGCACACTGAAGCTTGAATGCACCTGGAGCTGATAAACATCAGAACACTTGCTCTGAAGTCGAGCGTCACAGGAGGAGCTGATGTGGTCATTTGTCATGTCGGATGGAGGCGTCCTGCTCCTGTCACACATGAGCTGGAGAATGGAGCATGGCCCTGTCTGCTGATGGATGCCTCACACATGTCACACATCTTTATACAGTGTGCTATTGCTCAGGATGCTTTTGATAGATTTAGCCCTGAGGCCTTTTTTGGCAGATCCTCGGGTGAAAAAAATAAAGTGCAATTTAATTCAGCCTGTGAATGGTCTACATGGGAAATCTTGGTATCTAAATGAAGCTAAAGCCTAGTGTCATTATGCAGATACATGCCACTGGGAAGGTGCAAATGAGAGTCAAACACAACATTTCCAATTCTACCTGACAAAAAACCCGTGAAAATAAAAGAAAATCACTTCCAAAACATTTTGGACCAAGCCCTATAACAACTGAAATAGTAAATACAGCATCTGGTTACTTGGGCAGAGTATTTTTTACGGAATAACAAAGTGGGTTCATACAAATCAGACAACAGCTGTTCTGTGCCAACTGGGCATTGGGTGACCTCAGAAGATTTATCAACATAAATCAATGATTGAGGTGAATTATTCCATTCTGTCATATACGGGCAGCACTGGTTTAAGATGTCCAAATAATGTATGTATGCATATATATGTACGTATGATGATGATATCCCATCATTACACATGACACATTATGGCTCTCATGAACAGGCACGCGTACATGTTGTGTGTGGGGGCCTGAGTATGATTGGCATGTAAACATACTTATGGGTGGTATGTAAGTGCACTTCCACAACCTGGCAGGTGCATGCACTCACACACAGTCATTGGCTCACTCACAGGCACATTTCCATGAGTGTGCTGACTCTAATGGGCACAATGGCTCGTGTTTACACTTGGAGAATTAGAGCTCATTGCTTTGTAGAGAACTGTAGACAATGCTGTAAATAACGTCTGAAATGAGATCTTCCCATGGCACTGTGCGCTCTGGGAGGATGACCACCATGTCTCTTCTGAGTAACCGCTGCAGAAACCTCCCCTAGCAGCACCTCCCAAGAGACTGCTACATACTGTTGTCCCTCCAGCTCCGACAGTCTCTGATGTTTCTCTGACAAAATGCAACTCCAGGTATGTTTATGATGGGGGAACATTATTGCATAACAACTCAGAATAGTCCATTTTTCCGTGTTATACTCCCTATAAACCATTATCTAAAAAAAAAACCAGGCATTTAAAACAGGCATCTTTATGGCGAATGTTTTATTTGTTGTTTATTTACTGACCCTTATTTAATTAGGATAGTCTCAGTGAGATTCAGAATCAGATGTTCAGGGGAATCCCGGCCCCTGAGGGGAGGGGCCTACTGTGCATGTGTTAGTGGAAACCGGAGCATCCTGAGGAAACCACAGCAGCCACCATATGCTAGCGGTAATATCAAACATCTTTAATACCACCCTTTCAGTCCCATGAGTATGTCATGTCCTGAAGAGAACAAAATGAGCATTCATCATAGAACATTTGTTTTTAACTACGGGATTGTTCATTGCACATTAAAAGACTATTTCCCAAAGAGATTAGCAAGATGCTCACAATCTGTTCATACCCAGCACTGCTCAAAGCTCACAGGTAAAATACTTTCTGTTGCAGGGTCGGAACAAGAACACACCAAAAATGTATGTTTTTCATGAAATGTGAAAAAAAAAAAAAAACGTGTGTTCTAAATACACCAGGAATAATGGAACTATTGGTCTATTAAATGTGAATTATTTCCCAACTCTAGCAAAGATCATTGCAAAGGCAAAGATGCTCACAATCAGTTTATAAGATGCAGCAGTGCTCAAGCTCACAGGTAAACAACTCTGTTGCATGAAACAAAAGTCAAAAATGGTTCATCGAACAAGAACACACCAAAAATGTATGTTTTTCATGAAATGTGAAAAAAAAAAAAAAACGTGTGTTCTAAATACACCAGGAATAATGGAACTATTGTCTATTAAAATGTGAATTCACAAAGAGTTCTGAGCTTCAAAGGAAAAAAGGGGCAATTAAGCGTTAGTGAGAGTTCTACTCTACTGAAAAGCAAAGCTGCATCTCCAAAAACACAGTCGACAATGACAAAGGAAATCTTTTTTTTTTTTTCTCGCTTTTGCAACAGAAGGCCTCCCATGACAACGTTTCCAATGAGTGTACAGTTTTATTAATTGGTGGAGTTTTTTTTCTTATTATCTAATCCATTCACAATGTTTTAATAAGTGAGAAAAATAACATAAATCACAACTAAACCAAAGGGTATTCAGATTTTTTTCTTTTTTAATGTTCAATCTGCTACAAATGAGTTGCTCATTAGCCATGAAGTCGACAAAACGCTGCACTCCCCAGAGCCTGATTATTAAGTATGCCAATCACAGAGAGCAGTGAGTCCACACTTCTCTTTTAGTCTGCTATAAATTGGTTCAAGCTTGACGGAATTTTGATGAAAGTCATGAGAATATTTCAAACTGTAAACTCACTTGTTAATATCATCAAAACATACCTGGAGATTTATATTTATCACTTCTCTTTGTATGTTTTGTTCATTTGTAACATTGAATACACATGATCACAGAAAACTGCATTGAGAGAACACAAAAAGCACAAACCACCAGTGCCAGAGTAAATAGCTTCTGGCAGACAGTGTATCCATGACAACTGCCCCGCAATGCCCAGAGGAGAGTCACCTTATCACCACACTCTAAATGAGCCTTGTAGTTTGGCCACCACAAGCTGACAGCCAACTAGAAAAGTGTCATGACCTCAAGGCCTCTTTTGTGTTGTACAGTAAACTCATGTCCAGAGAGAAACCACCGCAAGCTCCAGGGTCATCGCCCAATCAACACTGAACCCTGCTCCTGTGGCTTTGTCGCACCTTTCTGTAACAAACTTCCCTTCCTGCAGAGCCTGCTTCTTTATATCGGCTTTGGGCCTCTATTTTTGAAAAGTTGCTTGCTTTTTGGGCTTGTGCTAACGAGGGACAAATTTTCTTCCTTTTTTTCAGTTCTGTTTCACAATAATAGACCCAATAATGACTGAAATGCAAGCTGTTCATGTTTTAAAGTTGTTATTTATGTACAATATGCTATTAAACATGTGCACATGTCATTTGACTTGTTGTTTCCTCTTTGGGTTTATTTTTGTGGGGCCCAGGCTTGATAACTTGTTGCTCTCTGAAAATCTGCTGCGCTGTAGAGACACTTCTCATCTCACATCTCGCTCTGGTTCATGAATCAGTCACTATGTTTACATGCATGCCAGGAAAACTGGTTAACACTCAGAGCAGACTATAAAAGCCATTCAACTGCCCCAGGTAAGAGAGGTCGTGGATATGCTGGCCATTTGATTTTCGTTTGGAAATGGCAAATCCAAAATCGGAAAACAACATGTTTCCCATTTTTCGTTTTAGTTTTTTAAAACAACCCATTAATGGTTTTCTCACACAAAAAAGTGATCAATTTGTTTGTAGCATTCACGAACAAATGGAGCTTTGAGCATGTCCTGCCCTCCTCCTGGTAAACAGGTACACAGGCCGAAACAGACAGGGAAATATTCAGAATCAGAATCAGAAAGGGTTTATTGCCATTGTCAATGAAGAAAATTCACAAACATAGGAACTTGTCTCGGCCCTAAGGTGCAACATAAAACACTGAGCAATAATAAAAGACATTGTGCATGGTCTATTATTAGACATGTGTTTGGACGTGTACTCACTCATTTTAGATCAGCAGAGATGACAAACACTCAACCACGGACTAGCACACGTCTTTTTTGTGTTTGGTCCGCCACCTTAAAGTGAACGTAAAAAAACTACTGGCGCTTTAATGTGTTTATGTGCGCTTGTGGGATTCGAAGCAGCATTCAGACAGCTGTTGTAGCACATTTGTGGTTGAGTGCCTCTGTGTGGTCAACCTCTGGTGGTGTCCCAACTCTGTCTCCACGTCATTAAAAGTGATAGTGAGAGGACATAACACACACAAAGAAAGCAATCAGAGTAAGTGGAGCGAGAACGCCTCTTAAAAACACATTTTGTACCAAGCTTTAAAGAAACGTGTGCGAGCAATTTATTTTCAGTGTCCTGAAACCTTAACAATAGAAACACCACTGGTAGATGGATAGATTGAATCTAGAAAATGGTTCCACAAAATAAATCTAAAATTGTTATTGTTATACAGGTTATGGTAATTCTCTGGTGTGTCTTTTTTTTTTTTTTTTACGGTTAACTGCCACTTTCATTTTGGTCATTTAGCTTTATTGGGCATGTGTATCTGTAATTATGCCTTAGTTACTATATCTATATATATCTATATCTATATATAATGTGTGAATTAATTAATTAATTAATCATTTAATTCCAACATTTGCCTGACATGTCCTGAAATGTGAAGACACAATTACAGTACATTACATCAAATCATGTCTGTCACACTTGTTGTAACCAACATAAGAAAAGTAGAACATGGATTTCAACAAATATCACATGGGGAGAAGGTTTCAGAAGTCTCCTCCTTCTTCATGGCACTCACACAGCAGTGGATGCTTCTCATGCTGTCGTTTTTGTGTTGGAGCTTGGGCTCAGTGCAAGGCCTTTTACTAATGCATTATTCATTTGTGACTGTCTCCATCCTGGCTGTAAAGCTGCTCACATTTTCAGCTACATGGCAAATATCTCTATATGAGCTGAGCCTTTGCAGCAGGTGTTTGCTCCAGGTCCCTTTGTGCTCCTAAATGTTGTGCAGCTACATGTGTGTTTAATGTGATAGCACCAGGGGAATATGGCGCGATTGTACCTTCACGATTCAGCACATGCAGCATGTATTTATTCTGACAAGCACAGCCACACTCACCATTCGAGATGAGGCATTTATTGGGGTTGAGTATTATCATTATTATTATCATTATCATTATAGTTATTGTTATTAGTTCCCTCAATGGGGGTCTCTGGAGAGTGTCAGTGGCACTATCCCGCAATGAATACATGATGAACACAAGCTGTGAGCAGTCCATCACAAACTAACTCAAACTGACACACACTCATTGGCACTGGCCTTCAAACCAAATGAATCATCTCAAGTGCACCTGTTCTTTGTTTACATGTTCAGTTTTAATGTGGCCGTCCACAAAAACGTGTGCATTCATTCATCTTGTCATTTTTCAGGCCAGAACAATAGGGTTATAGTCACCTTGTTCTGCCATGCTCACTGTAACTTCTAACTGCTACTTCGGTTATTTGGCATTTCTGTTCATTTCAACAGAGAACTAGAGAAAAGAACTGTAGGTGATTTGTGGAAAATGTAAATGTTGTGCACCAACAAGTGAACAATGCAGCCTTTCTCTAGGCAGCTGGAATACAGCTTTGTGTCTGTGCAGAATTTATTTTCTGTTGTGACGGGCAGACTTGTACAAAATTATACAAGAGGAAGGAGAGACATAATTAATAGCGGTACCCGTGGAAACTTCCGAAATTAGGTGAATAGGGATCTGGAAAGGGTGATGATCGATAGATATATATTAAAAATTATGCTTTTGATTTATACTGTGCCTTTCCAGTTACTCACACTACTTTTCAATGCACTATTCTGTCACTCCACACTGGGTGGTGGTGAGGTATTCTGCAGCCACAGCTGCCCTGTTCGACCACCACCTATTACTTATACACGATACAGCACATTTCCCGATAGAGTCCACAATACACATCTCCAAACTCTGAGTTTGATACAATATGTGTCCTGATGCATGGATATCGCTTCAACCAAAAGCATGCACAATGGGTAAACTCCTCCAGTGGAGGTAGGCCTGACCAAGCCAAGCTCAATTTCTGGAGATGAGTCGGGCGCCACTGCAGCCGACTCATTTCCCTATGGGGACAATAAAGACTAACCTAATCTAACCGGTGTTGAAAATTACTAAAATTATGTTGGATTATTTAGAATAACAAAATGTTTTGGAATGTCATGTTTACAATGCTGAATATTATTGTTCTATTAAGTGAATTTTCAGATCAGCATATTCAGTTTTAATCCAGTAGTCAGAAGGTTAATAAGTGCATAATTTGTCAATTCATAATGAGTTTAAACGTATCACAATAGGCATCTCTGTATCGATACACGTGTTGATATTTTAAATACAGCCCTATCACACACCACATTCGCAATAAGCAAGGTGGATGAAGTATCACACCTTGTCACTAATGTGAAAGTCCATGCTTTCAAACAAGATACATCTCAAGATAAAGACAAACAAAATAGTTTCTTTCTCTTACTGCTTAAACTGAACTGGTCAAACCCTGTCAAACCCTGAGTCGCCCTGCTCTTCTGCCACAGACGTATATGAATATCCATATCGCACGTTTAAGATCATTTGTTATAAAACTGTATAGCCAGCATGTCAAAACTTTATTTAGTGATCTTTTCCGCAGCAAAATAACCGCACACATTTGCAGGTGCTGACAACATTGCATTGCTTCATACTGCAGTAGAGTCTGTTTTGCATTCACTTTAACACACGAAGGAACATGGAGGGTCTTGATGCCTGATTTGATAATGAGATCTCATAGTAAGGTGGGACAGATTTACTTGCACATGCATTATTAAAACTCTATTTGTATGCATTGTTATGTTATTGCATTGGAACCAAAATATTCCCATCACAACGAACCTTTGTGGACATTTCTATCTGCTCTTCCTCGTCCTCAAGCCCCTCTGCACAGGACAAGCCCTCAAAGCATTCAAGAGCACGGACTTTGTGTCTAGTCCTAAAATATAGGTGGAAATTAGGCTTGTTAAAACTGTCTGCAAGTAGGCTAATGTTTATTAGCATAGCCACACAATAATATGTACACTAGCATTAGCTAGCTGCTAACTTCCTGAATCAAACGGCTCAGTCTGGAGTGATTTCTGTGAGTCCACTGGTATCTCCTGACCACGGTATTCCATTTCTGGCGATAAATGGGGTCTTTGGGAAAGACTTTGAGACTTTTTGTTGAAACAGCCCAAAGTGCAAATGCGGCTTTCGTCTTCAAGTTGGCAGTAGCAACGACTATGTGACGTAACTTTGGACCCATGAATAAGTCTGTTAAACAACTGTTTCTGAACTGAATTGAACCTGAGAACTTTATTACCATTGATAGTAACTTTTATCAATGTTTATTATTTCGCTTTGTGACCAGATTCCTGACTTTCTCCTAAAGGGACAAACAAAGTAAATTATTCTGTCTGTTTGTCTTGGAGAATCTTTGTGATAAATGCCTCCATGATTTGGAATTGAACGGTCTGATGTAGTTCATATATTTCCTCCATCCAGCTTATGTTCCGAACTTGCAGATCTGATACAGAGCGGTGATTGTACATTTCTGCTGACCCACTTTTCCAACCAATTTCAACAGAAGCCTTCACAGTAAGGGCTCCAATAAATCTTTACTCAAAAACTCTTCAATCATTTACATTTATCGGCCTGAATACAATTGCTTAAGGCGTGCTTTGGCCCCATTGGACCAGTGCACCAGAGACAGATGCATAGTTCATCAATGAAGGCCTTTAATGTCTCGTCAATGCCCCCTGGTAAGGATGCAGCATCACATTGGCATATGATACAAATGTTTGGCCTAGCCTCTCTGACCCACTTTTTTTTCGTATTGTTTTAATGACGAAAACAAGCACTACACTGTCACACACACAAAGAAAAAAACTTGACAGCTGTAGCTGAAGCAGAACGCAACACAATAATTTAAATGAGAATGATGTTAGAGGGTTTGTTTGAAGAAGCATTTAAAATATAGACTTTGCACATTAGAGATAAGTGCAAGTATCAAATTACTTTTGCTGGTGGAGAAGTGAACAAAGTACCGTATTTACTGGCGACACAACCAAACAATTATGTGAATCACCACACGTGCAATACACACTTATCAAGAAGGAAAACAGGAGTATACAGTATGTAACAGTAACTGAACATTGTTTAATCTGTTCTCACTCTTGCCTTTCGAGGCAACCGCTGTTGTGATTTTGGGCGTTACAAAAATAAATTGAATTGAAATTGAACTGAATTGAATTGAACTGAGAAAAACTTGCTTTAAAGTGTTGATGTTGTCTGTGTATAGAGTAAATGGTGCCCTATGAAAATATATTTGGGGAGATATTTTACTACCCAAACCATGTTAGTTTGAGTGTTAAATAAGAAATTGTGAATTTTGTGTCTCATTTGAGAGTAAGACTAAATCAGATTACAGAGTTGTGCAAAACAATGATGAAGTGCAGTATCTGCGGCAGAAGATGAGGAGTTGCAGTTACTGTGTTTTGTATCCCTCCGAAATTTAACCTCCAATAATTCTCAAAATTGGGACAGAGCAGAGTCATGAAACGTCGTCACCAAACCAAACGGTCGCTATTAAATTGCTGTTGGTGTTGTATGTATGTGTGTGCGGTCTTAAATACATTTTGTGAGAATATGCATTTTCTGCACTTTTGGGACAGCATAGTTACTTACATACCAGCATTCGGTAGCATAGTTTTTTAGTCTTGTAGTCTATATACACATTTTTATGTATTTTTTCAAAGTATATTTTTACATTAAACATATTTCTATTATTGGATTTCTTGAATAGTGCTGATATATTTTTTTTAAATCTTCCTTGTTGAGAAGTAAAGGCAACCCTAAGCTTTAAGAGTGTTTGGGGAATGTGCTTCACATTCACATGAGCCAAAATGTCATGCGGATCCTGGGTGGATTTACTAACAGGCAGGTAAATAGACTAATGAAGACACAAGCTGCTCTGAGAGGTAATGAACTTGTGGTTTGAGAGCCAAAATCATCAAAGAGATCGACCGGAAAAAACACATTGGGCCGTATTTGGCCCCTGGTCTTAGCGTTAACATTAGCGCTGCTGACCTCATTTCCTGACATATTGCATCAGCCCAAATGATGACAGCGCGTGGAATTCTAAACAAGAGGTGTGATCATGCCAAAATATGAGGTGGAGAGAAGCAACTTGAGGGCGTGGTCTGGTGCATTATGGCCAGAATCGTAACAAACTTATAAACTAGTGCACTGGAGTAGTGTTACTTTCCCCATATGGACAAGATAATCATAATACAACCACCTTCATGGCCATAAATAACACAAATTATAAGTAATAGAATAATGAATACAGTTCCAATGTGGGTATTTTTTTCTCCCACTCACGTAAACAGCAGAGCGCCGTTACACACTCTTTTTTTTCTGGACACCTGATACTGTGCGGTCTGGGCCAGACTGGACCATGCAGACGCATGTTCTCAGTTTAGAGAGGAACATCAATTTGGGAAACCGGATAAATCCCCATTGTCACATCACATTCACCCAAAATCCTTGTCCCAGTCTGCATAGAAATGGTCCAGCTGTGCGTAACAGTGCCAATCACCGGGGAAACTGGGACTGAGCAGCGGTTACGCACAAGAAGTCTGCACACACATCTCTGCCTGTAAACTCTCTATGCTGGGTGACAACCATCACCGAGGGCTCAGAGGCCGTGCACCGGGACAAAAGGCCAATTCATACTTCATAAAAAGCAAGACGTTTGATCAGTTAACTAGGGCTGCGAGAACAAGAACCAAGTTGGTTTCAGCTCTGGCATTCATACTTCAACAGAAGCACTGCACCTAGACCTCGCCCCCCGTGATCCCCAAAAACTGTTTTCACGCTGTTGCTATTGAGATTATTATCCCAGCTCAATTCATATTGTTTAGTTCAAGTGTTTCTCAAACTTTTTTTTTTCTGGTAACCCACTTTTTCTAATTGGTCAGACGTGCAGGATGCAGACACAGGAAAACCAGCTCACAGATACAGAGAGACTGGAGAGAGCAAACGCGTTCTCTGTATGTTAAGCTATAAAATGCTTTGTGTTTTACTTACAATCAGTCACATATTCACAAAGAAACGAGCCAAACAAGGAACGTACGAGGGTGAGGCGGGAAAATGTGCCCTGCATGGAGCTGTGGCTGGTCTCATCACTCAAAAAATACAGTTTTGAGAATAAGATGGTGTTTTATGTGCGATAACCAGTGGTTTAGCCAATCAGAGCCTTGATGGATAGCACTACCAACAAAATTCTGTTAATTAATTTTGTTCTTACAGCCCGAGGTAAACGAACAAACTTCTGCTTCATGTGAAGTATGAATTGGCGTTAATGTGGGTCATCGCAGCAGTCTGGGGGTGTGTGCTTCGGGATCATCCGGCTCCGGTGGCTCTGGTGCTGCCTGCCGTCATTTATGGCTCACATGTCGAGTTTATAAGCAGAGATGTGCTGCGCGTACTACGCCATATTCTGTGCTCAGCATCTCCGGACTTGGTTTAGTCTTGGCTTTGTCCGGGCCCCCCGGACACATTTGAATGAATGTGTGACAAATTACAAGATGAAACGACAGATTATAATAGCTAACTTTTTCCTATACCAAAACAGAATCATGATCAGCCAGTGACATCATTGACACAGAGTATGCTTTTTTGTAGAAGCATATTGTGTCAGACCTTCAAATACCACCCACCTGGACATTCCAAGGTTGGAGACCCTGGATTGGAGACGAAAGATGATAAGAGATTAGTTGTGATGTCTGTCTTCCACTCTTCAGCGTTCCCTCTCTGGACATATACATACACTCTATCACTCTAAAACAGGAGAAAAGTCATTTTCTTGCACACTCTATTCACGCTGCTTCCTGACTGTCAATCATTCAGTGCACTGCTGTGATTTCAAACTCTCAGCAAACACAGACACAAGGGGGAGGTAAAGGAAGGGGAGTGTAGCTTGTGAAATTGTGCTGAAATGTGATATTCTAGTGGAAGAGGGGGATTTAGAGGCCTGAGTGAATTTACACAGGATTTATAATATCAATCAATAATCAATAAATTTGTATAGCAAAATTCATACAAAAAGTAACCCTAAATACTTTACAATCATAACACATTAAAATTCACATATACAATATATATATATTATATAAATCACAAATCAAAAGTAAAAGCATAAACGATCACATTAAAATGGCAATAAATAATGAAAAATACTAGATATGGTTGAGGAATTAACGGCAGGTTGCGTTTCTCAATGAAGAAAATGTAGGATAAAAGAGGCATCAGGCTGCATTTTCATACATTTAAATTGTCTAACAACTCCCGTGTAAATGTAAACATAGTTACTTAGATAACAAGGATGCACTCAAAGGTATCTATGTTGCAACTAGGGGTGGGTAATCCTACAAAAATATGTTTCAGATATGCAAAATTTTAATAGTGAGTATATGGCTTATTTTTTAGAAATCTATAAATAAAGAGCTAATTAAAGTGAAAATAAAAAAGCTTGTAAACTTTCAAATAAATAGGTATAATCTGTGTGTAGTGGGTTCTTTTTTTGACCACGAAATGATACGGCAGAGTCGGGAATAATGACATGACGTGCATTTGTTCCCAGAAGTGCAAAACAAAACAGAGCAGAACAGAAACAGATCGGTACAGCAATACAACGGATAGAAAGACCTTGGTTGGCTCTGGAGCTAGTGCCTGCGGTGCACACACCTCCCTCCTGGAACACACACCGCCTTTGTGGTGCAAGAAGGCCCCTTTTTTATAGTAGGAGGCTCCTCCCCAAATAAATTCATAAATATATCTTTACACAGATCTCCTTATATGTCAAATTTATTTCACCCAAAACGGCGAGTTACATGACCTCACTTTAACCCATACACATGCGCCCAACGTTGACGTAATATAATGCGGCAGTCCGCGGAGTTAGGGGTTGGCCGGCCGAAACATGGACGACGGTAACAGAGAGAGTTTGTGAATTTGAGAAAGAGTTAAAGCGAAAAATATAGTTTAGCAGCAATCAAGTGTGCACCCTTGACTGCTACGATGACTTTGGAGGGGAAAAGAGAAACGCCGGTACAGACAGGTGTCTGTCAGGTGTCTGTCTGTCTGTCTGTCTGTGTTTGTGTCTGTCTGTCTGTCTGTCTGTCTGTGTCTGTCTGTGTGTGTCTGTGTGTGTCTGTGTGTGTCTGTGTGTGTCTGTGTGTGTCTGTGTGTGTCTGTGTGTGTGTGAGTGGTGGGCGCGACCGTTTGCACTGCTCAATGATGCTACTTCAAAGTGGTCATATTGCTATAACATAATGAACTTGCTTGGTTAAACTGGTGTGTACAAACTGTGGACAACAATAGACAAACTGACACAAACTGACACTTAATGTATGTATCCATTTCCATAAGAAACAGTGAGCAGCTGTGCTCCAGCGCCTCCACAAACAGCCCACAGCTGAGTCAATCAGAGCAGATACACACAAGCTCTTCGTTTATGCCAAGAGTCTTTGTACTTTGTACCACTCTTGTGAAAGTCAACAGTTTTTGGAACATTTTGCTGACAGGCTTATTGTTACACAGTATTCCTGCAGATGAACCCATGTGGATGTCCAGAGCGCCTTCTGTGTGAAAGTTTGAAGAAGAGAAAACAGCAATTTATCCAAAAGACAGACAGAAATTGTTGGAATATGTAAAGATTTTATCTTTTTTTTATACATTCCTTATTATTGTATGATTTTGTGTGCTTAACAAACTGCTTGTGAGACTATGTTGCAGACGTAAAACTGCTGATCTAATCCAGCAGCCTGTTGGACTTTTGAACTGATGACCTGTAGAAAGCAAGGAACTACCACTCGAGATGATTTTGCTGGTAACTCTAGGGTCAACCAGAGTCCAACAGGCAATGGATGAGTCATTTTTGGGTGTACAGCTGTCGCCATGTGTTCCCCCTCCTGTTAGGGCGAAGCTGATCATGTAACAGGGCGTCCCTTATTCTTAATAAAAGAGGAAGGTGGATGGGGTTGCTTCTGAGGAAGCAGAGGCAGATGGAACTGGAAGGATCCCTCTGCCCCTCCGTCCTCCTCCGGAGAAAACTATTTTGATTCCCTTGTCTTTCTTCTCTGTTTGTTTAATATGTGGGTTTGTGTAGATTTTAGCCCATCAGAAATCGTCTGACAAAATTCATTTGTGAGTGCATTTTTACTTTGAACCCATTCCTCTGTTTTCTGTGCATTGCCACCTATGTACAGGGCTCTGAACATAATAGTCTGCATTGACCAGCAGTTCACTAACACAGGTACACAAAGATAATCTCTAATTAGATATGACTATCCCTTAAGGACTGTGAAGACCATCAAGAATCCACCATTGTTCATGTTTAAATACAACATAGACTCTAGTCAAACTCAATAAGAGATTCTCCAGAGCTCTCTCAGGGTCAAGCCTTTGGTTAAAGAACAACCTCAAGTGCATTGACAAACTCATAACAAAGCTCTTCAGAGCTCGCCCGTGCTTCCCAGGTGAGAATTCAATCTAATCAACATGCAGCATCCACTGTGAGTCTGGGACACAACCTTTATATTTGAGCAGCACCCATAATCCTCTGCTTCCTTTAAGTGATATTGATTGAGACTGCGGCTGTGTCAGAGGTTATGTTCTGCACCATTGAAGTCATTTGGAAAGTCTCACTGCACTTTCATCTATTTCCAGGTCAGGATACAGGTTCAAACACATTGTCAAAGGTTGTTCAGGCAGTAGTTATTCAGTTTAACTTTCAATTGTATATTATATGGACGAGAGACATAACTAAAACACTCAATGAGGAAAAAAGGAGATTCAAAGCCAAAGCAATTGACTACAATGTATTCTGTATCCAGAAATGTGAGAAACTCTCCTTTTTTTAAAGTTTACCTGGTGGTTTTTCACTGATCCTACGCACCCGTCTTCTCTTGCAATCTTTTCAGAAATACTGATCTTGAAATCTCAGCATTTTCCATTTCACAAAAGAATGCGATGATTAAAATGCAAATGAGTGACACATTTTGTTTTATTTTTTTACTTTGGCAATTGTTGCATTAGAAGCTAGTGGACTAAACAAGCAAGTCATAAAACCAGACGATGTGAACTGGTTGCAGTAGAAATTTTAATCATTAAAAAATACTCTAGATTCACCTACTTTGCCTCTATTGTTCAAGTATGTTAGTTAGGTAAGTGAAGAGAGAAATCAGAGTTAAAAGTGAAGTCTATTATCCTGCACAATGTCTCTATACTTAGAAATATAAAAGGAGTATTCATATACGTATTTACTGCATAATTTAAGTCACCCAATTCACTAGAGAGTTATTATTCTCCAGTAGATGTGGGGAAATTGCCCGACTAAAACATAAAGAATTGTAGTAGTGTTATTGGATAAAACTCTTACAGCTCTACAATTCAAACCGAAAGTGCCTCAGGTCAGTGCTGTGGGCCATTTTAGTTTGTTCTTCTCTGAAACACTGATACAGTAGTCTGAAGTCTATTTCTGATGTGAGGCCTCACCAGCAGCAGAATGGGCACAAACATATTTGGTGCAATAGCTGAGACTGTAGGTCAGTCAGTGTGCTGCATTCAGGGTCAGAGCATTACAAGGACACAACAAACTTTGGACAAAGTAAATCATCATCTATTAACTGTGGGAGTTGTAATCAAATGTGGGCGATATTAAACCACACAATCATTGAGAAAGCAAAGGTAAAACCTAGTATCTATTGGAGTAATGGATTATTAATGCTGCACTACATCCAGGTTTGGATTGGCTCTGGTCCCCTAGACCGGTTCGTCTTGGAGCTCTGCAGCGTGGTAAGGTTAATGGCAGGCTGTGGTTCCATGCTAAGGGAACCACAGCCTAGTTCCGCATCGCAGGGGCAAGGTCTGCTATACGCAAGCAATTGACGTCACCCAAACATAACAAAGGTTTTCTTCACTCCGTTAAAAATCCTTGATTGAAAAAAGGATTTGCCTAGGTGTTTCAGGCTTTCTTCGGGGCATGAATGAGTAAAAATTGATTCCAAGTGTTGAAATAGACCAGCAATCAAACACATTCACGTTTTCTTGATGAATAAAATCTAAATCGTACCTGAATTGTACTTTTTAATCATACATTTGATCTCAGTAGCTCAAAAAGGAAGTTTAAGAATTCCAAGGTTGGTGCTGTGCTATGCCAGAGTAAACAGGAAATTACTCCTTTTGTTAACGCTGGGTTAACAAAATCTTGATTCACAAACTTGTAAGGGATTATTACCACCAGAACGTATTTCATGTACAATGACTAGTTAAAAATACAAAAGAACCTTAAGCTCCTCTGCATACGCTTATACTTGGCAAATTACTCCAGACATGGCACAGTGCTAGAGGAAATAAACAGCTGAAAATGCATATGATTAATAGGATGATGTGCTGTAACCATATACAAATTTATTCATTTGATTTAATTTCATTTTGGCAAAATTAAGTTTTCTATTTCCATTAACATTTTATCAAGCGATAAACACACAAACCCAAAGAACTCCAGTCAAAATTGTCAATCTAACATGTCTTTGTTTCCAGCTCCCTGTATAACTTCTCCGACAAAAACATAGTTAAGTTAATGTAAAAGAGCTGTGCCAAAGAGTTGTGTGTCATGTTGTGAACCACTAACACCATTTAAATATTTATGTGTACACTGTGCGGCAAACACAGACAGAGCCTCTGAAAGGATGCGTGTTACTGTTGTTGACAACAATAATTACCGTACATGTTTCAGCCATAAGCTTCTGATGAATCCATGACCAGGGGATAAGATCTCCCTCTCTCCACTTGTGTTTGAAGAGGCTTCTACCCTCTGCACTTGCTCACACTGAGCTGTCCAACACAAGTACAGCACATCTGTTACTTCTGCAACATCTGGACTCATTTACATATTAATGAAGAATTATGTCCATTTGACTTTCCTGGTTCCTGCACAAGGAAACATCTGTAGGAAAGTGCTTCTGTTATGTTTCAAATACAGTATATGGGCTGGCTCTGAAGTGATGAAAAGATAGCACTTTTATTGAGGCTGATGGAATTCCCTAAAAAAATACTACAATAACCCATTATTTAATTATGTATTTAATTATTTATTTATTACCAAGAATCGCTCATGTACTGTATTTTACTGATGAAATAAGTAAAGTCAGCACCACGGCTTTCACTATGACTGTACTGGGGTGTAAATGTGACGTCCCAAATCCAAATTGGGTTATTATGTGGAGCACAAAACGGCTGGAGACTGATGGAAGGAATACTGCAACTCATCTGAAAACAGAAATTCTCACATACACATTTACTGGTCTGGCAGATGATGTTCAACTCCTCAATCAGATTACTGAAGCCATGGGAACATGTACACAGATTTAAAGTGAAGCACCTCAACAGCTCTGATAAAATCACTTCCTGCGACTGATGGAAATTAATCTTTATAAATAAACATGTTAATCAGCGTAACCCCTCATTCATCCAGGAGTCTTCCATTGTAGAAGAAGATTCAGTTGTAGCCACCTGAGCACTGTTTTAGAAAAACAAGACATTTCGACAAAGAGTCATTCTCAATCTGTGGATCTAGTCTGAGAACTCAGATATTTGTCCTACTTTGAGTAAGCCCTGCCCACTGGGTGGAGCCTCCTGATCATAGCCTCTTTATCTATTTGTAGTACAGTTTTAGATTTCCTCTGAAACTAATCATCTTTGTTCCCCTAACAGCCTTGTGATGGGCCATAGAGATCATATTGTTAGCTGGCTGCAGCTCCCTCATCACTAGAGTATCTGATTAACATCAGAATGACAAGGGCTTCTCCCCCCATGGTTTTTGAATAATTTGTGTCTTTAATAATTGACAATGTGATAAATGGCTAAATCGTTAAATCGATGGCACTCGCACAGTATCCAGCCATGCACACGAAGCAGACAAACATCAACGCTTTTCAGACGTGTCCCTCATGACTACTTTCAGAGACAGGAAAAACTAAAGCCCAGCGCGTATTTAACAAGTCTTTATCATTTAATTAGAGTCGTGAGTTCTATCTCTGTTGAGCCTTTAATCTGTGAAAGTTACAAGTTTATTGTTCCTTTGCACCGCACCCGCTTTCAGTTCCACTCTGCTGCGTGAATAGCAGGGAAGAGTCCAGCGAAGAGTCCAGCGAACAATCTAGCACAGGGCTATTCAACATAACAAGTGATTGATCCGGCCCACAACCCATCTCCCAAATATTAAAATAATAATAATAAATCCTGTTTGCTGGTTTAATTCTGGGTTAGCTCAAGTTTAGACCTTTGGTCTTGGTTTCATCCTTGGTTTAGCCCTGCTTTAGATCTGTTTTGATTCAGGATTAGTTAAATCCTGGTTTAATTCTATCCATCCATCCATCTTTACCGCTTGTTCCCGTTAGGGTCGCGGGTGACTGGAGCCTATCCCAGTGTCTTTGGGCCTTAGGCGGGTACACCCTGGACAGTGGCCAACTTGTCGCTGGTTTAATTCTGGTTCAGTCAATTTTGCAAAGAAATGTTGGTAAAGCATTTTGGACGTTATTTCTGACAAAAATCGAATCTATCAGTAGTTATTTTATTGTATTAACTCAATTTATTGAAACAGAGTTTCAACAGTGTACTTTGTGTGATCCCAAATTTTGTTACGGTAGTGCACCTCCGGCCCAGAGGTCTTGCCCTCCAAAAAATCTGGCCCTTGGGAAAATTAAGTTGAATAGCCCTGATCTAGCATCTTTTTAACAAGCTTTTATTACGTTCCAAGTGCTGCAACCTGTGCTGTCACTGTTTAGGTCTAAGGAAAGTAAAAGGAGCAGACCCTGGGTCTGAGTATCCATGATGATGCTCGATGCAGCATGCATGCAAACTTTTAGATTTTATATCAGTTTACTTCTGACAGTAATAATGCACAGGAGACAGGACAGTGAAAAAAAAGGACTTAATTAACTAGCTAAATTTCCCCAGAATGCAGGAAATGTCATGAGTTTGGTTCAAATTTTCAGGGTAAAGGACCCCAAGAGTGAGTTTTGTGCCACCCCTCTAATAGCTTTCACCCCTGCCTGGCCCCCCAGTAAAGAATTTCTAGATCCGCCACTGGGCTAGAGTAATATAATCCACATCTTATTCCTGGACTAAAAAGTGGACAGGGGGTTAGCTGCTGTCACATCCAGGAAACAAATTCTCGCCCTCTGTGCGATGGTGTGGCAATGCAATTTGAACTTTCTCTCATAGTGTAAGAATTGAGAGAGCATTTTCCTCTTCCCTCGAGAGCTGCACAGGGAACAATGCTCCTGATGATGCACAGAGGGAAGCTGAATGTTTTTCACTTCATCCAAATGCTACAATTGTCTGCACAAACTAAACAGAAAAGGGCTATGAATTTCAGTTAAATATGCAAACACGGACAACAGTGCTTGATTGTGTAGAGCTGAGTCTCGTCCGAACCCAAGCGACCCAAAATTATCCAAGACCTTCCTAAATACAAAGGTGCATGTAACGTGGAAACACGAGACCACTGCCACTGGCCAGCCTCTCATGAGCTGGGCCTGTGGTCACCAACCTATAGCTCACAAACTACCGGTAGCTTGTGGCCCCATCTTGAGTAGCTCGCGAAGGGATTTCTCAGCCAAGCTCGGTTACGGCGACCTGACCTGCAGCCATCCATGCGTGCAGCGGCAATGAGCGCTGCAAAGAAGCCAAAAACCTTGGACCCTGAAGAGTGGGCATCTGAATTTTCATTCACAGCATTCACGACCAGCTGGCTGTGGGTAAGCGATGCAATAGTCATGCAGTCAATAATTTTCATATTGATGATTAACTGTTATTCCCCTTGCGGCACTTCAGTGCTATCTCTCCTTGTAGACCTGCACATACTTTAGGCAGGGCAAGGCGAGTTTATTGTAGAGCACAAATCGTACACAAGGCAATTCAAAGTGCTTCACACAACAGGAAAAAAATAAATTAAAATTGCAGACATGAGAGAAATCACGAAACCTTCAATTCAATTTATTCAATTTAAGATATTTGCATTTTGAATCAAACATTATGTCCGTGCTTAGTGATCCAACAGATGGAAAACCCAAATCTATTGGACCATCCTGGCAGACACTCCAGACACTCTTTCCCATATTTATTTGACATTGCCAGTGTAAAAGGTGTCTCCGGGATGGGCACATCGTTTTCAGACGTTTTTTTCTTTCCCATGTTTGACCGTCCCTAGATGTCAGAGCGTTATCTGCCCCTGCATACGTCTGTGCAGAGCATATGTATCTTTTACACAGGGGCGTCAAACTCATTTTGGGCCAGGGGCCGCTTTTCGACGCTCAGGCTGGGTCGCGGGCCGAACATAATGTAAAAATAAAAACAAGAAAAAATATAACAAATGTTATATAGCCTAGTAAATAGTTCTATGTGGACACTGTTGCACAAATCTGCAGCAAGTGAAAGACTGAGTCCAATATTCATGCATCAGCAGCAGGAACAGGAACATGGACTTGCGATATGATTCTGATATTAAATGTTTGTATCACAGACATGTTAATGTTGCTGCACAAACTCAATATGAGCTCACTATTTTTTACAGTTTGAGCTTATTTTAGTGACAAATGATTCATGTGGTGAATCAAATGAGAGCTCACTCAAAGCAGCTTCACTCTGTCATGTTCAGACTTTATCACACTCTGACCTGTGTTTTTACCTGTGGCTCATGATCTGTCCAGGTTTTGCACTGGTTTGGATGTTTTCCTCACAGAGTTGTTAGCAAAGAAGTTTGTTTTCTTGTTGTTAGCTTCACATTAGCGCCGCTTTTAGGACAGCTCTAACGTCCACAAAATCGCCTCTTTTCTTTATACCTCGTGTTCCCCCACGATCCGCCACGTGTGAAGCTGTCGCTGGGCGCTACAGGTCATCGCTGCTGGTGTGTTCGATTTTAAACCTGCTGCGAGTGTCGCTGGTCGCTTTCCCTCGGCACTTGAGCTGGCGGCACACAGCAGAGCAGCGCGGGGGAGGAGCCGCGGCTGCAAAGGATTGTGGGAATTGAAGTTCTAGCGATAAAAATGCAATATATCTATTGGAAATGAATAATTATAAACTAGAAATGTTCGGCGGGCCAGATGAAAACATCTGGCGGGCCACATCTGGCCCGTGGGCCTTGCGTTTGACACATGTGTTTTACGACGACTATCTCGCCGACGATTTAGCTTTCACTAAACTAATTGTCCCAAACAAAACTCGACCAGAGCTTTTAGTGTTAAAACTCGCTCTTGATCAGTGGGTAGGTGCGCCAGGCTCTTTCTGGACTTTGTAGTGGCCTTAGTGCCGATTGACAATCTAACCAGTGTGTGTTCTAACCCTCTCCCCAGGCACCTGCTTTGCAGCTGCGCTTGGACACTGGCACAATGGGCTATTGTGTTGAGTGGAATTATTTACATGTTCAATTGTGATTGTGTCTAAATAGTAGTTTTAGAATTGTAAAGAATTTCTCTAAAGAAAGACCTTTTAATTTAAAGAAATTTAAAGGTGCTATTTTCATGCTATCCATCAAATAGTTTAAGAAAATCATTTCGGTCATATGCACAGCCAAGCAAAACAGTTTACTCTCCTCTTTCCCTGCAGTCACTTCTCCGAGCGCTTCTTTGAGGCGTCACATCTCCTTTTTCGGTTTTCTCTTTACTATGGGGCGCAGGCAATGAGCCTGGGGTAACAAAAATGAAGGGAGAGGGGGTTATTTTACTAGAAATAAAATAAAAACATATCATGTAGCCAAGCGACCAAGTGGCCAGTGACCTGCTAAAAATAGTATATCTGAAATTCACCAGAATGCACAAAATCACTTATGATTTCTTCATAGTTCTCTGAGGGTTGACTCCAGACCCCCTCAGACCCACCTATTGTACCTCTGCCTATGAGCAAATAACTTGAATGAACCATGTCTTCTGAGTGCCTTGGAGGTGGAAAAGTGCAATATAAATATATACTGTAATAATAATGTAATAGTTTGTATTATATATTGAGATAAATGCTCAGACAATTAAATTACAGTTTGTTCGGATGAAAATAAGCTATAAAATATTTCGGAACATGAGTAGCACACAGTTGTTTCATTCTAGTGAAAGTAACTCACAGAGGCAAAAAGGTTGGAGAGCCCTGAGCTGAGCCAATTCGCCTTGCTACAAAATGATCATTTCTTGGCAAAACGCACACCTGCATCAGTCAGATCGTGGGTTGGAGAATGCTTTTACAGAGCAGGAGATCAGTCTTATAGGCATATCTGACTAAATAAGAAAGAAGAGCTGCCCAGACCGATGTTGCAACACTCAACTTCTGCTTATTAACCAACGAGAGGAATGTAAGGGTGGGAAAGGTTTTTGCATTTAACGCATATCACATCACATCACTGCATTGAGTGAAGTTTTGCGAAGAGGAAAGTCAGTCAGAGTTCAATGTGTGACGTTCGTGTTCTGATCAGTGCAAAAGCAGAATTCAGCTCCACATCTCATGTCAGCTTAATGTTCTACCTCAAATCAACTTTTAAAAGAGAAATACAATATTTCAAATAGAATTGATTTGCAGGAAAAATAACTGAAAAATAACAAGAACGACATACTCTTTATATCATAATTCAAAAGTGGCATAAAGAGATGTTGTGAAGTTCCGAACCTCGGCTTGCGGAAAAGTTCTCAAACTGGACCTCGGTGAGGTTATTAGTGACCCCTGGTAGAGCACCCCTATCAGTCGGAAATTCTCATGGGGCCCCCTATTGATAATTTGCATTGATTGAAAATCTATAAGTACCCCTTTGATTTACATTGTATACATATTAAATTATGTTAATTTATTATATTAATTTGACTTGATACAATTTTAGAGTTCATTTAAAAAGGAATTGTGCAACCTGGATTTCAAACTAAAAACAGCTTAATAACTTTGGATGCAAGTGGCACCATGCAAGCAAAGCAACCCTTATATTATAAAACATTATAGATGAACATAAATCACACTAAAAATAACTATGTAGATGAACTAGTAGATTTGCAGTGTTTTTATTGGTCCCCTTTGACTCTGTGTGCATTTGTTGAAGAGCAGAAATAAACGTGAACAGCTCTGTGAGGTGGAACATCATTCTTCAGTGGGTCTCACTGCAGACCTGTCAAGTCCATTTAGCCAGAGACTTTTCTTTAGATTTTTTTGAACATCCAGCAGAAAACATGCACTTGTCCCACTGCTCCTCCTGCTGCAGACCTCCGCTGGGCTTCGCTCACACCTCTCATTAAGTATGTGTGTGTTTACATGACATTGTAGCCTGTGCCTTTACCCTCTCTCAATCTCCTTTTGGCATGGTGATGCGCTGTGGCCTAATCTGCTGCTTTACACCATTGCAGAGAGATGGCACCCTCTCCTGTCTCCGCTTTAAACCTAGATAAGTGTATCAGCACAGCCAGGAGGGTGAATCTCTGCCCTGCCAAGAACACAAGCTTGACTTTCTCATCAATCACTCTGACTGGGCCACAGAGCACAGACCTGCACAACTCTTCACACTCGCAGCAAGCAATTTTAGAGCCCTATTTCCATTTCCTAAACACTGCACCATCCTGTGGCAGAGCAAATGCTCTGATGGAGAAGGAAAAAATTCAGGCAAGATGTGGAGAAGTCCATGAGTGAGAGTGGACAGGGCAGATACAAATTGTGACTCACTGGCCCCACAGAGGAAAGGAAGATGAGTGTAAAGACTAAGTGTGGAAAAATGGACCATGAAGAGAAAGTGTATTCGTTCATTCTAGAGGACGGCTGCTCCTCATCCCTCTCTTCTCCATTTATGAAGCTGACACTGGTGCATGTTGCTATGTCTGAGAGAGGAACGAGAGGAAAGACAGAGGTGAGATGACAGAGATTACACCACTCCAACTGTGAGTGATAACAAGACATGACAACCACAGCCACACAAGAGGCTCACTCATCTACACCTCCACCAGACTTATGGAGCAGGTTCCTGTGTCTGGTCAGCCTGCTGTGATAGTGGCCTGTGAAGTGAATCAGTGTCCCCAGCAGACAAGAGTACAGGCTATAGCACAGTCACTGTGCTCCGCTCTGCTCCCACAAACAATACAGAGGCTGCAGTAGTATGAGTAGAGGCAGCTGACAAATAGCAGGAGTGTGTTTAAGGAGAATAGAGAGCGCTGCAGGACAGTTTTGGATGGAAAAAGTGGTTCTAACCCGAGAAAGAAAACATATTTGGATGGTTGTGTGAAGAACAGACTGAATATATGTTGTAATATGACGAAAGAGACAAACATAACAATGAACAAAAACATCTACCATACTTTTCAGACTTTAAGACGCTTCTTTTTTCCCACGTTTTGAACCCTGTGGTCATTTACAGTGGTGCGTCTAATTTATAGATTTTTACTGGCTAACGGCCACCGGGGGGCACTCTAGAAGGAAGCGCAAGCATTTGACACAATGTAGAAGAAGATTGTCCGTGGACAGTGAAAGAACTGTCCAGGGGACATGTCGTGTTTCTCTGTATTTTAAGCTTCAAAATGCTGTGTGTTTTTATTACAATCAGACCCATAATTCACGGAGAAATTAGTCTAATGAGCAAGTGAATCTAGATGCGGCAAAATGCAAAGACACACTTGGAGCGTGGACATGTAATATACGGCGGGCTCTAGTTTTGAACCTGCGGCATTGAAATGACACTTTCTTGGCCAGGTTGTGCATCACTATCGTGGACCATATTTTTGTGAATATATCTCATCTTACAAAGTAACACTCACTCGCTAAGCACAAGCTCAGGAGCAGATGAACCATACGTGAAGACACAGACACAGGTAAATCAGCTCACACAGAGTCAAGGACAGAGGGGACAGTAGGGACAGCTGTAATGTGTCTGTTTGTTAAGCTTCAAAATGCTGTGTGTTTTATTACAATCCAACTCATATTCACAGATTAGTCTAATAAGGTCCGCTGTGCCACGGGTGCACTGCGAGACCCCCAGTTCAAAAGACGCACCGGTGTACATATATGTGTAAAATATTCTCAACGTGGGCGCCTGTGGCTTATTGACAAGTGCGGCCGTTATATGTACCATTTATTTTTTTCTTTGTACATTTTCTTTGGAGCGGCTTTTTATTCAGGAGCGGTCTATAACCCGAAAAGGTATACATTGTAATTTCTAAATCTACACTCAAAATTACCATGCAGCAGAGTGAAATGATACAAGTAATTGAGCCTTTTTACTGTGATCATCCTTTTGATAGTCGTCAGTGTGATAAAGTGTCTTTCAAAGCTCTCATGCGGGTGAGCAGATAAAAGTCTCTTTTAACTCTGGTGTCAGAAGACAGAATAAAGACGTCTGATTCTTATCACAATGGAAGATAAAATCTGATGTGAAGGGTCGCACATAAAGAGACGGCCTCAGAATCAAAATGAGAGCGCACACACACGGATCCTTGGTCCATAAAAGTCAGATCACTTCAGGACAGTTTGTTCTTGGGCCAGAACAAGTCCATGTTGTGCCAAGATCTGTGTCATTAAAGCATCAATAATGAGATAATGTTGGATTTAGCAGCTGCACTGAGCACAGTGGCTGTTGGGACTAAGCTCCTAACCTCAGGGTGATCTGAAAAAGAGATCATATTTCGATAGAAATGCAATTGCCATTTTTGTTTTAAAGACAGAAAGAAAAATGGTGCAAGTCATGAAAATCTTTCTAAGGACTTTTATCGGTGATTGAACTATACTGTTTTCTTATCTTCTTCTTTGTCAACAAATATTTCCTCCAACTTGATGTTCTTATTTGTGCATTTTAAAAGTCTTCACAAAAGATTAGTCAAACAAACAGCATCTCTTGTGGTTAAATGCTTCAGCAATTTCATCTTTTATTGAATATGTGTCTTCAAGTTCTGAAGAAGCAGCTGTTTTGAACCATTCTATAAAACTTAGGATCACAAAAAATAGTGGATAAAACTGCAGACATATAAAACTCTTTTCATTTTGGTGAATGAGATGAGTGCAAGCATAAACACAAAAACAGCTTACAAACAAACCAATACAATAAGAAAATTGCTTTTGGAAGGCGGCACAGGGGACCACGAGATCAATTACAATTTGAAGCAAGTTTCTACATAATGCCTATGCAGCTATAAACTAGAACACACCATTCGCACTGAAGACAAGAGCCCCACTGTGTGAACTTTTCATCCGGCAGTCAATTCATAGAGATTTAGAGCGATATAACAATGGCCTGAAAGTCAAAACAAAGCATCTGTAGAAACCGAGGCTGACAATACTGACAGATAAGTGCGAGTTTAACCACTTTATCCTTGTTCACTTTTACCTACTGTGTGCTTCTCCCACCGCAGATTTGCACAGACTGCCTCAGAGAATCCTTTCCAAACACACCTTGTACATTAGATCTCTCCAAATCTGGCGATGGAGGGCTGAGCTGCAGGTGAAGCTTTGTCCAAAGTTAACACAGGAAGCACACAGTAGAGTGAGTATTTGAACTGAGAGCCAGACGTCAAAACAAGCCATGCAGCCTGTTAGCAGTGTCTGTAATCATAGGCCTTGGTTGGAAGGTGAAGGGAGAAAAACAGTCCCCCAAAATGGAAGTGTGTCTTGAACAGGCAGGATGTCCAGATGTACAGCTCACAGAACCGCTCATGCATGTTGTTCCATTCCACTGCAGACGGATTTGTGCTCACATAAATACACACAAAGGAAATGGGAAGTGTTGCAAAAAGGATTTGAGGAAAGTGTTAATTACAATGTAAAATGTAATGTGTTTTTCCTATCAGCAAGATTGTTGCCCTTGTAAGAATAGTTCGCAGCAACTTGTCTTTTGGATTTTCTTTTGCTGATCTACAAAACGCTGGGATTCATTTTTTTTAGAATATACACACATTTATCGGCCAGTTATCTATTTTAATAAGATTACTGTGGTCATTTCAGTTATTTTTCCTTGTCTACAGAGCAACTCTGTGTGCCATAGGTTGTGTTCACGTTTTATATATCAATATTTTGAAATAAATTCAGATTGAGGGAAAGGGCCTATGTAACTGAATGGGAGATTCATTGATAGTTTAAATAAAGCAACCAGAAAGTTCACAAATGTTGATCCCGCATTATCATTGGGGTTCAACAAACTTGCTGTATTCATTTTAAAGTTCTGTATCGTGTGGATAGGTCCAGTGATTGCAGAGAAATTAATCATACACCAGGTCAGCAAATCTGGAATCTGACAGCTAAACAGCAAAAACCATAGAATTCTTACCTGTCTCCAGCTCAATAGGTTGCATTTGAGTGACATCACAACATTCCAACTGCCAATATTATTTCAATACAGATGGTGGGCACCCAAAATGGACATATTTGAAATGCTAAATATTTTGGTAATACAATGAGTTCTTAGGTCTAATCACTAAGAGAAATCGTCAGGTTCAACATTTGTGAATTTACCTCTTAAGATATATTTTCAATAGGGAAAAGTGGCTCTTGCTTCCATCTGAGGTTATGACATCAGCAAATTCTAGAACGTGAACGCAACTTATTTTATATTATAGGCATTCTAGAAACACTTGAACACAACCAATTAGTTAGACTGCTAATTCTTATGCAAAGCTTTAGACTTCATTCATCTTTCTCTCTCTCTCTCTCGCTCTCTCTTGCTCTCTCTCTCTCTCTTTTTTACGGTATAGCGTACTTCATACTTTGAAGACGTACGACTACAGTAGGTGGCGGTAAATGCGCCTTTTGGCTGCCAGCCGCCATTAAAAAACAACGTCGACGACGACAACTTTATTATAGAACATAAGATTTTCCCCCGCTCAAATAAATCACCAAACCACTCAGAATAATGTATTCACTGTTAACCACATTCAATCTCAACATTTTCCACTCATCAGTGTATACAAAGAAGTGACATCAAAACAACAGCGTCCTTTTGAGGATGTGTCCAGACCTGAAACCATTTACTCATTACGGTTTGGTGAGCAGTGTGAAATTTGATGATGGATTTTTCAGTCTTTGTACTATATGGTTAAGGAAGACTGATGATATTCCCACTTAGACGCATCAAAAAAGTCATGACGCCTGCAGGGAAGCTCCTCATTATGACACGTTACCTGCTCTGCTTCAGTTCTGAGTGATCGTGTGACTGGCGTATCTCATGATCTCCTCTGGGCTAAATGTTTACAGGGTGATGGCTTTGCAGAACCAACAATAATGTGACTTGGTGATCCGTCCACTATTACACATTGGAGGAAAACAATGTCCATAAATCATGTCAAATTAAAAAAGAAAACGGTATCAGACACATATAATGCTAAATTGACTTTTTTGAGCATTTAGCCATGTGTGACATTGTTCCCACATCAAAAACATACCTGAAATTGCATTTAGCATCATTCTCGCTAGTTTAGAAACTCATCTCCCTCCGAGCCTCAAAAACACTCCATTCTGAATTTTCCCGATGTGTGATGTCATCCTCTACCTATGATATGGCTCAGAGATCTCCTGCGTTTTTTTGTAGGTCCATAAATCATCGCCAGACTCGTTCTTAGCATCCCTGCCGATATATCATTATCATTACAACTACGTGGCTGCATTAGCAGCTAGCATCTGTTTATATATTTGAAAAATATTCAGATGAATACAACTGAATCTTTTTCTACAATGGACCACTCCAGGACGAATGAGGGATTACACCGATTTATCTCACGTATTTAATTATCTTTGCAGCCAGTAGATGCAGCCAAAAGTCAAATCCTAACCAGAGTGACATGAAGTCATATATATTTCTAAAACATGAGATGTCAAAGTAAGGGTAATACAGTGCATGTTTAAAGGCCAATAACATTACAAATAATGCACAATATTTGTCCTTAAGTCTTAATTATAGGTCTGAACTCTTAGTAGTGTTTGCTTCTGCTGCGGACATAACTCGTAATATGTCTAACAAATGTGTGCACTGAAGAAAAGACTTAGGAGACAATAGCTCCTTCACAGTGACTGAGGCGCAGAGAACACATTCTCTACTTCACAAGTCAATAATTTCACGCCTCACTGGACCTTTTGTTGCACTTATTTCTAGTCAATGCTGAAGCGAGATGTGCTATACAAGTCACACTGCTCAGTTCAAACAAGCAGGAACAAACCCTGCCCACATAACCTCATTTACTCCTACTCCTCTTGTACCTTGTAATGGGTGCTGTGCGAGACACTGGGCTCCTCACGTGGCACACCAGTATTCAGCTCTCTTCATATACAGTATGAGAGAGAATCTGGCTACTTTACCAGGTGAAACAGAAACAGCCGCAATTTCTGAGGTCTTGCGTGAGTTGAGGTGACCATTGACACTGGGGACTCCTTCAAAGTTCATATATTCATACTGCACATCTGCTCCTTTTAACATGCTGACATCTAATCATAGTTGATCATGAAATTTCTATTTGCACCAAGAGCCATTTTGTAGCAAATAAACCAGCTATGTTCAGCATTCAGAGAGTTTTATTAGAACATTCAGAAAGATGTTGTGGATGGTAATTTAAAGGCAGAAAACTAAGACTACTTATCTTCAATATGAACTCCTGTCCTCTTTCTGCTCTTTCATCTATCTTCCGTTTCATCAGCATGTACAGACTGTTCAAGTCCTTTTCACTTGTTACAGGCACTACAGAGCATTATCGACACATAGGAACTGTGCAGCTGAGCTTGTCTCACAAATGGCAGGCGGAGATCTCATTTATGTTTCCACTGCACAAACAGTTCTTCCAAAGCTGTTAAAAAAAGACCTTTCTTCCCTGGATCTGTCTTTGGTCAGGCTTCTTTATCCATGTTACCGCATAATAAAGCAATTGACAATTTTTATGAAAAGATATTCATAATTTGTAATAAAAAAACTTTAATACATCTGAAAGTTAAACGATGCAACTCAATTACTGTTGTTAACAGTATACTCCAATTTTAACGTTCATCATACAGATTTCAGTTCTCCCATGAGAACTTGTAATGTGTGCCTAGGTGTTGTGCATGTGTCACCTTGCTGCGCAGTGGAGGTATGAGGACGTACGGGAGACCTCAGTCAGCATCACTTTATCTGATTACAGCCCTGCACAGTCCACTCTGTGTTTATGCATTCAGTGTCAACAGCCTGTTCAATAAACCATGAGGCTTCTGCTCCAGACCTCCATAAAGCCTACCACTGTTCTGCATACACTCCCGCTGTGTCCCATTTGAAAACTCTCTGAGCGTCCCTCTAGGTGACACCCAGCACCACAACTGTCATGTCCTCTCACCTCCCAGTCACTTAAACATGGCCACTTTGTACTCCTACCACACAGCACCCTGAGAAAGACAACGCTTAACACTTGCGTTAGAGCATCAGACCTTGAGATGACATCCCACAGGGATAAAGGAAAAAAGGGAGGAAGAAGAGGATATTAAGTAGGTAAATAGTTAACCAACTGCGTCAGACATTTATTAGCCATAAGTATCTAAAGAACATTTGAAAAATTGACAATTAACCAGAGACCAGACATTTTGAGGGGCTGGTACTCTAGCAGCCAAACCCTTCCATTATCGTTGCTTTGTTTCATTGCAAGCCACTTCACTAGTAGCCCAAACCTTAAAAAAAGTTCCTCCCCACAAACACCCACTAATACTATTCATGGCGACTCTTACAAACTAAAACTATTAGCAATAAAAAGTGGGGCCTCATTTGTGAAAAGCTTCAAAATGGAATGATGCTGATCCAGCACAAAAGCTTAGGGACCCATCTCCAAATCTTTGAGCCAGGCTGGTCAGAACTACTTAGCTGGAGGATTTGCCTATGTTTAGAATCGGAATCAGAATCACAAAGGGTTTATTGCTGTTGTCAATGAACAAAATTCACAAACATAGGAACTTGTTTCGGCATTAAGGTGCAACATCAAACACTGAGCGCAAGAATAAAAACAACATATATTCAATCAAAAGGGGATGCATTAGGAAGAAATTTATCATAGTATAAGATCAAATAGACTTACTATGTAACAATAATTTACAGTTAAATTTACACTTGTAGTGCAGTGAGTGATTGATTAAATTGTAGTTAAAAGTGTGAGAAGGGTCAGCAGTGATCCGACCTGCTCGTTCCAGAGCCCTGGAGACGTACAGGTCCTGCAGAGATGGAAGTCTGCAGCCGATCACCTTCTCAGCAGAACGCACAATGCGCTGTAGTCTCTGTTTGTCCCTGGCTGTGGCTCCAGCGTACCACACGGTGATAAGTGTTTTGGGTTGAGGGAAAATCAGACAGACACAGGGAGAAACGGGTAAACTCCACACAGAAAGGCCTGGACGGCCCAGGAGTTGAGCCCACGACCTTCTCGCGACGGGCCAGAGTAATGACAAACAGCTAATGGACATGAGAGACAGACAGGGGAGAGAGGGAGGGAAGGCTCCCGCGGTAGCAAAATTCTATTATTTTCGAGTTAATAAAACAGTACTTTACATGCTGTCTTCATGGGACAGATGGTAAACATCATGTTGAACATGAGGGCACTTCAAGGGCACAAGGCAAAGGGACTGTTTGTGCACCACCTGGGCTCTATTTGTGCAAGGTCCCTGTGAGAAAGATTCGCAGGGTTTTGAATTTGCTATGGTTATTTTTACCAGCCTTCATCCTTTTGTGAGGATTTTGTTGCGATCAGTCCTTGACAGTGACAGACAGCTCTTACACACAGCGGGATCAGACCTCACAACCCCCCCCCCCACAACACACACACACACACACAAACACACACACATCTGTCAGTCCACATCCATCTGGGTTTATCCTGTTCATGACAAACCTTGATTGATAGGTAGCCTCCTGGCCCTCTGTTTGTTTGGTTGTTGTGCCTGAGCCGCTCAATAGAATTTTCATCTCTTCTAGCCGGCTTGTGACTATCTATTCTCCCCTTCTCTCCTCTCTCGCTTTATGGGATGTAGCTCTGACATGGAGAGAATATCTCTATGCTAAATCCAGTCTAATCTCTGGAACTGCGCCAGTCTTCCCATCTTCTCATGTCTGCTCTGCTGCTCAACACTTCAACAGAGGAGGTAAGAAGCTCTCACTGACTGATGGATGTCCACAGCCAGAATGTGTTTGTGAGTGTACGCCGCATCAACTTTCTGAAACTTTATTAAAACACCTAAGCAAATATGCATATTGATTTATTGCTCATTTTTAATTTTTTTTTATTGATATAATACATTTTTTGCTGCTATGCACACAGGAATAGGGCTGTCGAGGTTAACATTTTCCCTCTCGGTAACTTTGCGTGCCTCAGCATGGCGGTTGCGGTGTATGCGGTGTGGCTCATAGGCCCATAATAATGCATGTAAATTGAGGTCGTACTTGAATTACAGCAACAACAGCAGGCGTAAGCGATAGTATGCGTGTGTACATTAATGGTCAATATTATGCAAAAAACATATCTAGGAAAGCACCTGTATTCTCATGTTAAGGGTCACGTATGTTTTCACATATACGGCACGACGAACAGCACTTGCGTATGCTTTTGCTACACGTTTATGGAGGGGGGAAGGAGGATTATGGCAAATTGGATTGTATTTTTGTTTTGGCTGAACTTCAAGCGGACTCTGTTTGGCTGCATCTTCTCACTGGATTTTAACTACAACTCATTTACTTGCGGTTTACGTGTTTACCTGGACTGAGGAGGAGGATTTACAGCCAAGTGTTGATCATGTCCATTTTGGCTTCAACAGACACTGACGTGGATTTGCGCGCAGTGCACAGATGTGTTTTCAGGTAGATATAAGGACAACTCTGGACCTTCAGTTCTTCTTTATCAGTAAACTGACACGTTGTACTTTGGTTGGATCAATGTAGGCTTAGTATGTTAAAAATGGTGCCGTTTGTGCAGACTGCTCAGTCGTGTACACCTGCGCTGCACATCTGTGGTGTGTATTTGACTCATTGACGAGATGTATTTAAGACTAGACCCTAGATGCTCCAACTAGATGCCCCAACTCACAACCCTAACCTGTAGACCCAGATGCTCCTCATCTGCATCTGGCTCCACAGCCTATCTGCAAAAGGAAGCGCGTCAGTCTTGGACTATCTGAAGCCTGGCCGTCCGTGGGAGGAGGATCTCTCCTTCACTGTGGTTCTCCCGAGGTTTCTACTTTTCAGGTGAACTTGTCGAAATAGTCCAAGAGTACAAATAGCCTACTTCTGAACTATTTTTGATTTCATAGATAATACTGTAATTTTAACACAAAGCGGTTGCTGCTATAGCTACACTGTAATTTGTGAGTGAATGTATAATTGAGGCTTAGAGACTGTATGAGTGTCGCCTGATGCCCCTAGCTCCCTTTACCCTCTTTATTTTTAAGGACTGCAAATGCAAATTAGCTTTCATAGCTACAATCTGGTACAAGTATCTTTAAACCTGAGCATTAAAGTAGGTTAATTTACACATTATTGTCCCTGGAGGAACATTTGTCCTCTACATTTGACCCATCCTGCAATGCCACTGGATACAACTTGTCAGAAGTAGTGGTCACTGCAGTGCAGCACCTGGAGACCTGTGATAGTAATTGATCAATTGATCTTGGTCAAGTATACTGTAGCTTGAGAATTTGACCTATGATGCATGGTTTGAGTGACTCAGACAAGGGGAGAAATATGCTAACTTCACACAGAAAGGCCTGGTTTGCCTTGGATAACTTTGATAACTATTTGTTGTCCTATTAAATAAATACATGAAAATATGGAAGAGCTGGTGGAAAAGGCCACCAGAGGCAGTACCTTTCAGGGAAAAAGGTAACAGTAAAAACATGTCTATGTATTTGTTAATCCTACTCAACTGTCAAGTGCCGTGTCAAAGCAATCAGAGTTGACCACAGTCACAAATGTCTGCTCCAAAATCATCGGTCAGCCAGTCAGATCCCTCTCTCTGTGTGACCAACAGGCCATGACATTCGTCCCAGCACTCTCAGGGATCATGCTCAGGTTTTATGTTCGAGTGGCTGCAGCGTGCCTGATGGCTGCAGCGGATGGCGGCTAATGGCTGTCGGCTGTAGGACACAGAGGAGGAAGGCAACCTTTGTTCCTTCAGTCGTCCAGCTCCTCAAATCTGATCTCTCCCTCAGCACTGTAATATCGCTTATAGCATTTCATTTGGAAAAGTTCCATGACATACGCAGTGCAGGCAGACAAGTCAATGTTAAATGACTGCGTGTAAGACAGTAGGTTTAGTTTAGTTCAGTTTATTTATTTGAATAGGACAGCATGTATTAATGAACAGCTAATGCTGTAAATAGACCGGATTTAGTGCAAAGCTAATTTCCCACAGTAGTCCCATGGGACAGGGGTTTGAATACACTTATCTCTCTGTGTTGGCCGCCATAGTTCTTTGTGTAACTGTTGGTCACAACAGACAACATCTTTTCCGCTGAAAACTGCCTCTCTGCTGACACTGCACTAAGTTAATCTCGATCTAGCTCATTGAACGCTGCATTTATCAAAGAAATTCTTTAGATTAGCAATTTGCCGTAAACCTGATGTCCACTGCACGATTTTCTACAAGACGAGGGGAATTAAAGTCGTAAGACCGAACACAAACTCACTGCAATGGTTCACACAATCAGTCATGGCTACGAGCAATGTTTTTTTGAGAGAATATCAGGCTAGGCTCATAGTCTGTGACAAAAGTCACCAGAGTTTTACCAGTCACGCCAGCGCGACATGTTAGCTGTGTTTTTGTGTCCGTCAATGTTACTTAATGAACGAGAAATAAGGAGATATAGTCTTGTTTGCGGCGAAGGTTTGAGGTGTGATTGAGTCAACATTGACAGAGATTCCCAAATATCAAACAGGTTTGATATAAATTAAAGCTCATCTTTGGTCTTATCACAAACACACTGATAAGTACAGTAGTTGTCAAATGAAGTGTCTGACCAGTAAAGTTGATTGGGTGTTGTAGTTGTAGCTGCTTCCTGGGTGTGTCATGTTCTTACATGTACAAAGTGTCTTTTTCACATTAACATTAAATTGCTGAATATTCTCCAGTGCAGTCTGCATATAATGATGATTCAGAAAAAGAACACATGTTATAGTACACATACAAGGAGCTATTCCTTGGATTTCTGTGCCAGTGGTCAAGAGGTGTAATGGCCTTAATCTCCTGCCTCTCTTTATGACTCCTGGGAAACTTTACTTGAAGACGTTTGAAATATATACTGTTAGGGAAAAATAAGTGTAATAAGTTGTCCTAATGAGTCCTAGAGTAGTAAGGAGTGGCAGGAGGCTCTGGATGTCTGGGGCAGTAGTAGTTTGTTTACAGGGACACGGCGACTTGAATACTAATGACATGTTTCCACACAGAGGTTTTAAAAAGAAAACCAGTTTAGAGACAAGCTGAGATACAATGAGAAGTGCTCTTCTGTTAGACGAGTTGACCAAGGGAAGTATCAGACTAGTCTGATATATCAGACTAGGCTGATAAAGGTGGAATTTATCTTTAATTCCAAGCTGTTCAACGTCAATGCTGTATTTTACCTTCAACCCTTGTTCTTGAGTGCAGTAATTCTATCTGGAGAAGAAGCCCCTCAGCAGTGGGCTCTAAACACCAAGTGAACTCACAGAGCTTCATTTACAATCCTGTGGCCACTGTGGACAGTGAGAGCACTTGAGCCATCCCTCTATTTGACAAAGCACCAGAGCACAGAACACATCCAACATTTAACTGCCCTGGAATGTAAATTAGCCCTATAATTGAGCTTAATAAAGTTTAAACTTAAAGTGAAAAATGTAGGCAAAATTGACTTTCATTCATTTCACCATGTCATTATGGTTTGGTTATTCAGAATTCAATCGTAACACGTGTCACAACATCTGACCACACAATAATATGGACAAACATACGGAAAAATACACTTATGCGACACCAAATGACCGGTAAATTGAGAGCTTTGTCTTTCGACTCAGCTCCTTCTTCACCACAACAGTCCGATGTAGCGACCGTATCACTGCAAACGCTATACCGATCCGCCTGTCAATCTCACACTCCATCCTTTCCTCACCCGTGAACAAGACCCCGAGATACTTGAACTCTTCCACTTGGGGCAAGGACTCCCCACCCATCTGGAGAGGGCAAGCCACCTTTTTCTGGTTGAGAACCATGGCCTCGGATTTGGAGGTGCTGATTCTCATCCCGACTGCTTCACACTCGCCTGCAAACCGTCTCAGTGTATGTTGCAGATCCGAGTTTGATGGAGCCCCAGGACAACATCGTCTGCAAACAGCAGAGATGAGAGCCTATGGTCCCCAAACTGGACACCCTCTGACCCCTGACTGCGCCAGCTCGCCGCCCCTTCCCCCCTCGTGAAGGGCTGGAGTGGAGCGTCCAGCCCCTCTTGAGGAGATAGATTCCAGAACCCGAACTGTGCGTGGAGGTGAGGCCAACTATATCTAGTCCGTACCGCTCACCGTCCCGCATAAGCTCAGGCTCTTTCCCCCACAGGAAACGTGACGTTCCATGTCTCCAGAGTTAGTTTCTGTGTTCGGAGATCTGGTCGTCGTGGCCCCTGCCGTCGACTGCCGCCCAGATATCTCTGCAGCAGGTAGTGGGCCCACGGGAGGATGGCCCCGCATCACTCGTTCTCTCTGCAGGTGGTGGGTCCACGGGAATACGGCCCCACATCACTCGTTCTGGCCTGGCTCCAGGATGGGCCCCGGTAACGCCAATCCGGGCAACGTAACTGGCCTTGATTTTTGTCTATTCATAAGGGGCTCTTTGTTTGACCCGTCACCCACGACCTGTTTGCCTTGGGAGAACCTACCAGGGGCTTGAAGCTCCCGACAACCTGCTCCTGGGATAATTCGGGCGCTCAAACCCCTCCACCACGTTGTCAGTTCAAGGACACCAAATCCCGAAGTAAAAATAATGTCAGTTTCAATATAATGTCAATATATGTTTGAAAAACATGAGCAGTCTTCTTCAGCTTAACTATAATAAAGCTTCAGTCGTCTCATCTAAATTGTGTGTTTAAGCTTCATATTCACTGTCAATCATAAACAAGAATGTATTTTTGCTGCCTCTGTGTGGGCTGACAATGACTGTTAAACCAATAAGCCTGCTCTCCTTTGAATAAGTATTCAAATCAAGGCCACTCACTCATCTGGTTTTGTGTTTTCATTTACAGCCATTATGCACATTGTGGCACTCTCTTTGCAGCTCTCTTTGCAAGATTTGAGTGTAGGTGGAAATGTTTTTCAAGTGGATAGTCTTGAGATCAATACAATTCATGCATCAATCAATCTGAAGATATTTAAAAGGTTTAGGATTATAATGTCAGTTCCATATGGTTTAGCAATATGCTAATCCTTGTTCTGTGATGCTGATACAGCGCCTAGGTGATGTCATGGGAAAACAATTTCCTGAGCCGCCTCATTATAACATAATATAAGAGGATTAAATGATGGATACTAGCCTTATGAGGCATTTGGAGTGTGTAGTAATGACAATGAGTTCACCTGCCTAAATGTGACTACGCACTTGGAGTTGTAAAAGATTCATTTCACAAGATTTTTTTTTATAGTCCATGATCACCTGGAAATCAGAGTGAGGTTTGGTGCTTTTGTAGAGACATTAGCACTGTAAAGAGGAATAATAAGCACTTCAACCCTTAAGAACTTTTAAGCATGTTATATTATTTTCCCTTCTCATTGAATTTGAATATTTAAAATGATGCGCTCCATGTTTTTGTAATCTTTATTCTCTATTTTGTATGACAAGATGCCCCTTACCCCCATAGACACCCACTGCTCTTTATATTTGTTGTTCTTTTATTGTCTCTCTTTTACGTTGATAAATGTGTTCTCTTCAATGAAACGCGGTGAAGTACAGAATAAGTACAGTAGGTGATTATTCGATTTTAATTGCATTTGATTGCTTACGGGACATTCAATGCATGCACATTAGAGGTAACATTCACTGTACAGTTGTATAATATTATGACAGTAGACTGTAGTAGTAGTAGACAAGGCACTTCCACTCACTATAGGGTCCATCACACACAGCTCATCAGAGGCTGCTGCTCGTGGCTCTCAGTTCGACTGACAGATTCATGGCTTTTTGTGGCAGGAGAAAAGGTGTCAGTGATCCGGTTATACTGCCTTTGACAAGTTGTTCTAATGGAGTCTCCTATTGTAGGGCAGTGAACAGTAGCAGTCCATAAATCCCAAGTGTCCAGAACATTACTTTGTTCAGATGCCTGTATATACTCTCATTTCCCACCCTCAGTTCTTGCAAATTCAGTCTCTCTGGTGGTGAAACAGTTAGAATGCAGTGTGTGAGCAGTGGCAAAGCTGTTTGATACAGCATTTAGTGAGTTTGTGATCCCATCAGTGCCACAGCAGAAGTCTAGAAGGAGGAAAGCAGTGAATACAGGCTTTAGCAGCCGCAGATTAGAAACAGAGAGGGGTTAAAACTTCCTCCACTACATCAGCTCAACTACTTAAAGATGTTATGGAGGATTTTGGAGGGCCAATTACAGCTGTAACTTCCACATGGATCAAATCAAGGATTGGCCCCCCTCACATCATTGAAATGTTCTACGTGCTTACGTTGACACTGTTTTTGTTTCTCTGCGTGCTCCTGCTTCTACCTACGTTTTGGCAACACAGTTCAAGTTTGGGTTAATGGTGCAGAGTTTGCTAGCGACAATGACAGAAGGTCGCCCCTTGTCAGGGAAAACAGTCTTTGAGGTTGTTGAGAAGAAGCAAAGGGCTTCAGAGGAGGGAGATAAGACAAGGGTTTTCCTTGGGGATTCATTCATGGTGATGGTATGCCTTGAAATCTGTAGCAAAACATTTAAAGGTATTTTTGACATGTATGTGTTGTAACAAAGTGTAGATTACTTACTGGGTGTGACATTGGTGATTTTTGATAGTTCCGAGACATTTGAAATTGTAAAAAGTTGCACATGTGCAATTGGTGAGCCTTCACTCTGGAGGAGCAGTGAGGGAGGAGTACAGCACGTGCACAGTGATTGGAGAGCAACAACTATAGCTTCAACTATAACTATATAGTCATAAATCACCAAACACAAAACAAACCACAAATGTATTAACGCGTTAAGCACAATATTCGCCCAGTTGCTGCTCTGGATCTGCTTATATATTTTTAACCAAAGGGATGATAATATGCACATGCGATGACACTGTGCACATCTGCAGCCATGATTGAGGAGGTAGATTTGGACTTCTGTTTGTAAAAATGACACTCAAAAGAATTGTAAAGTTGGTGTGTGTTTGTGTGCACATGTTTTTATTGACTCGTCTCTGAATCTGTAGCATGCAGCTATGATTGACTAGAAAACTGATTGGTTTGAACCTATATATTGACAATATACAGGGCAATGAAAAGTGGGTGAAATGATAATATTTCAATGATAGATTGGAAGATTGATTAGATTGGACCTATAACATGTGTTAGGGAGAATCAATGGAGAGGAGAGAAAGAGATATTCCACTGGATCTTATGCTCCAATAGAATCATAATGATTTATGTCCCTGCTGAGAAATGACATTTAACCATCACTCTATGACCCTGTTAAGTGTGTGTCTTTTGCCTTTGTTTTTATTTACTATTAGAATATAAAGTTATGTTGAGGTAACTTACATAAACTGGTCAGGGCAT
The DNA here is from genome assembly GCA_015082035.1 of Chaenogobius annularis. Lineage (NCBI taxonomy): Eukaryota > Metazoa > Chordata > Actinopteri > Gobiiformes > Gobiidae > Chaenogobius > Chaenogobius annularis. The sequence goes on along the minus strand of BJKM01000092.1, from coordinate 367,560 downwards.
CTGGCTTAGTCAGGAAGTCAAAAGTTCTTAACAGAATCACCACTGGGCATTGATCATGACTTGAGTCTGGTCTAATAAGACTGAGGCGGTTCCAGTGGACACACTCCAAAACACAGCACTTTGCACAATAGGAACTGTTTTTTCTTCCCCAGAGCAGAGTTGTGCACAGTCTGATCTGTACTGATCTGTACTTGTCATAGGCCCTCGTGGCTGGGCCACAGGCACAATATTCATACCTCCATTTTAGCTGTAATTACTGCTTTCTGAGAGTGAATCTGATCTGTCACTCACTCCCTGTGTGTGAGACCCCTGCTCTGTTCAGAGACACACACATGGGGTTTGCAACTGAAGCCTGCTGTTTCCCCAAATGGAAAAACCCACAGTCGCTCTTGGAATCCATTTGATCCCTTTTCTCATCAAGAGGGAGCAAGAGGTAGATTAGAGTATATTATAAGACATTTTTTACTACAGTTTTCTCACAAACAACAATAGCAGGAATAGATTCTGACGTCTTCAAATCAAGAGCCTGTTTTCGTCCTTTGGTATGACATATATGTCATGAAAATCTAAAATGTTCAAGGCAAAGTCAGAAACTGTATTCAGCTTGAACCGATGCAGAGAAACTGCATGTAAAATCAAAAATACTTCAAAATGGAGATATGACTCCAATGGAGACTAAGATGCTCAAGTAAAGGACATATAAGTGTGTAAATAAATCTATATCATGTGGTGGCTTTATTTCCGCATCAGTGATGAGCTGATGTCTGCTTTGAATGCTTTGAAATGACTGTAAATCCTGCGACTTGATGCCGGTGCCACACTTCAAACCTCTTACTTCCATCTCCCTGTACACTTTGTGATGTGACAAGCTTTTATCCCTTACTTCATGTAAATCACTTTCACTAAAGCTCAACTTCTACCACTCACACATTCTCTTTGCTCAGAATTTACATAAATGATGGAGCCCTTGGAGTGGTGGCAAAGCACATACACATACCTCCATAAGGGCAGTGAGGTTTTTTATAAGCTATGTTTGGCCTTAATAAGAGAATGGCTGAGGCTCCAGCGTACCACACGGTGATGGAGGAGGTGAGGATGGACTCAAAGATGGCCGGGTAAAACTGCACCATCATCTGCACAGCTTCTGGCACTGGCAGCTTGGCTTTCCTCAGCTGCCGCAGGAAGTACATCCTCTGCTGGGCCTTCTTGATGAGGGAGCTGATGATGGGCTCCCACTTGAGGTCCTGGGTGATGGTGGTGCCCAGGAAGCGGAAGGAGTCCACAGTGGTGATGGGGGAGTCTGTTTATGATGAGGGAGGGCTGGGGGATGTGACTTTCCTGAAGTCCACGATCAGCTCCACTGTCTTCTGGGCGTTGAACTCCAGGTTGTTACCGCTGCACCAGGACACCAGCCGGTCCACCTCCCTCCTGAAGACAGACTCATCCCCGTCCGAGATGAGCCCGATGAGGGTGGTGTCGTCCGCAAACTTGATACATTTTACGGAGTCTTGGCTGGAGGTGCAGCAGTTTGTGTACAGGGGAAGAGCAGAGGCAAGAGAAAGTACACAGCCCTGTGGAGGCGAACAAAAACATACAAAACAAAGAGCACCGAAAAGCCAGGGCATCCGTCTGCGGCACCATCTTGGAAAATCTAAAGCTATTTTAAATGATGAAAAAGCATGATTTAAATTCAGTATCATGGAATTTTCTCAACAAAGCATTGTATTTGAAGGACATTCATTACATTACATTGTCTTTTGGTTCTTTATAATTCAATATACAGTTATATTTTGGCCCAACTTGCCTTACACCATTCACATTGCAAACCTTTGCTTTCACATTTTGCAATGGGCTGTAGCTCCCACTCCAACCTGTTCCACAAAAGATATTTTGGGGAATAGCTTTAATTTAAATTCAATTCAATTTATTTCAGTGAAGACCAAAATCACCAAAGTAGTTGCCTCGCAGGGCTGAAATTTTTTTGGGATTTAACCAGCAGAAAGTTGGAAAATCAAACTATGGAACCGTCATTGGTCAAATAATAGAAAAGCAGATTAACCAAAGTCACAACTTTGGATGTAACCTTTTAGTTTTGTTTTTTTTGTTTTACTTTCTGGAGTCAGGGAAAAGGTAATTGAAATAAAGGGTAGGAAATGACCACTTAATCAGATCAATACAGCTCAGATAAGAAAAGTTTCAGAGGTGAGGTGTTGTATTGAGCTGGTGCCCTGCTTCTAACCGTTGTTGGACACTTCAGCGAACAAGCATTGCTATTTGTCCAAATGGTTCGTTCTGTTTGATACTTTTACAAGCATGACATCCACTCACACTGAGGAGGGAAATGTAATGTTAAGGCAGAGAATGAGGCCTGAGAGCACTGTCCTTTACCTCACTTTCACCATAGTATATGTGCATTCATGTGACAGACATCTGAAGAGGCCATGGAGATTCCAGCTAACTCCAAATGTGAGTGTGGAGGGGATAAGGCTGTAATGACTGTTTACCAGCGGGACCTGTGTGAAACCTCACATCTGGAGGAGACGCTGTGAGAACATGGAGAGAGCGAGAGAGCAGGGGAAGAAGAGGGAGAAAGAACAAAGCAGATGGAGTTACTGCAGAATGGCACAGCACTGGTGTTCAATATGTGGAGAGCGTATATATACATAGAAAGGCCTCTGTAGCTGTATTATTAGCGCGTATGATGACTTGTGCCCTGGACACATCATAACAGAACAGACCCAGAGTGCCAATGCTCCACATCTCCTGCCATCAGAACTTTCATCCACTTCTCTAAGAGTGTCTTCTTCATGTGCCCTGATGTTCCTCCTCACAGTCTATTGTTAATCTTTGTAAAAAGAGCATCTGAGGAGCAGCACAAAGCTGTGAGCATGTGAGCTGCCACTGCACTTAATCCTATACATCTTGCAAACAAAACAGCACATGAGAACCAGACAAGAACAAGTTCTGCTCACTTTCTGTCTTTGACAGGATCATGTGGAAGCTCAGTCCTTCTCACTGTAAGAGCCTTAACAGTCACATCCAGCGCTTTAGCTCCTGTCTATGCTAATGGAGTTTCTCAGTGAATCAGCAGAGTCACCTGACGTCCAGAGATTAAGGAGAGAGGAAGAGAAATCTCTGGCACAGCTGAATCAAAGTCATCCTGATCTTCTACAAAACAGGTGCAGAAGGTCTTCAGCCACACAGCCCGACTCGCACCACGAGCCTGCTGCCCGTGCATCACAGTGCCCCAGATCACAGCGCGGCGTGAGAAAGCGTTTACATTGCAGGAGATCAGTCTGATGTTTGTTCTGTTCTGACTAAATAATGAAAGAAGCTCAGCGCTGACTGATGAGAGAGTTCACTTTGCAGCACTTAACTTTTCTACCCTTAGAGCAACGAGAGGAACGTAAAAGTTTTTGCATGTAACAGCAATCAGCAAATCACATGCTGCATTGTTTTGTGAGGAAAGCTGGTTAGAGTCCAGTGTGGGATGTTCTGATCTGAACAAAAGCAGAATTCTGCTCCACATCTCTTGTCAGCTTTATATTCTACCTAAAATCAACAATTGAAAGAGCAATAAAACATTAACATTTATTTTAAAACCATCATTAGACTATTTGATATAAAATATAATTAATTGGTAAATTGTGAAAAGTACTATTATAAAATCATAAAATCATAAAATAAAAGTGGCAGAAACACTGACGTTTCGGACCTCTGCTTTTCTCGAACTGGACCTCGGTGAAAGTTTATTAGTGACCCCTGGTGTAGTGGAACAGTTGACTGAGGACAGTTGATCAAGAAATGGGGAGCAGATAAAAGAGCTCTGCACAAACCCAGCACAGTGTGAAGTAACTCCACTCTCAGCGGCCTCAAACGTGCCTCATAATGACCATTTGAGCATGTCCTTTTGGAGCAGGACAAAAGATCCACAAAGAATCTCAAAAAGGAACCTCTAATTTTCAGAACATCTTTAATACAAGCTATGTACTTTTTGAAAGAATAACATCAATTATTTGTTAAATTGTTGCATGTTATAAAGAACCACTGACTACAGGTCAAACTATTTCATATCTAAAAGTAGTCAACCAAAGTTACACTTGAAATACAAATAGCGATCATGTTTACTGTGGACAAATTAGAGAAGCATAATGTAAAAGGATACTTTATTATAGCACAGGTGGAGAATAGAAAAGGAAATTGTGAATACATTTCTCTTTGACTTTTAAAGATTGTTTACATTGTGCTTTCACACGTTTGAAATTACAGCATTTTATTGAGTTGCAATTTTACGTAGTTAAGTTATGAAAAAACCTCAATTCATTATTCACCCCAGGAACAAGCACTGTAATAATAACGTTAAAGTTAAAGTAAGCTAAAGTGTTTGTTTTGTCAATTGATGAAACAAGAACTTATTAGCCTAATATTCAGTTTCCCAAATGTCAGGGGTGCTGCAAATATTTAAAAATAGTCTTTTTGGTGCCTGCATTCTTTGTGTATAAATGAATGGTCAAAACGGTTTTTTACAGCATTTAGTCACATCATAACTGTGTTAAATCTTATTTTAAAACATGCTTATGCCTGAATGTTCAGTAATAATCAAAACCACTGAGAAAGCAAGTGAATGAGAGCCACAGCTGATTCGCGCAGATCACACAATGCATGCTTTTGATTTACTTTTACAGCATATTAATCTGACGGAGGAAGAGGACTATGGCAAAGATTGGATAATATTTCCTTTTTTCCTGCAACTTCACGTGGATTCCACACCGGATTTTGACCGGTTTCAGAAGGACTTTTGCCCATTTAAATGACAGAATTTTTTCTTCTGAATTTATATTTGTTACAGTGCTGAACAAGTAAATAAATTGAAGTAGATAAATGACGGTAAGTTGGAGAGTGATACTTTAAATTGATGAAGATGAGCGTTGTCAGGTCCTTCTAACACAAGCTGTAAAAGTGTCTAACATAAAGAGACAACACAAAGATACTTTCCAGCTCAACAGAAGCTTCTAAGCTCACAAATCCACCCTATCTGCCACAAAGTAGGCAAAATGCTTTAAAATCCTGTCAGTCATATGCACAGCTAAACAAAATTGATTTTAGCTTAGATTTGAACATAGTAGAAGTCTGCCAGATTTTAGCTGCATAAAACTGAAACGCAGATTGCCCATGTTTAGTCCTGACCCTGGCACCAGCAGGAGGCCGGTCCCTGAGGTCCTCAGAGTCCGCGATGGTTCATATGGCACTAACATGTCCGTGATGTACTTTGGTGCTAGGCCACGGGGAGAAGAGCTGCTTTAAAGTCTATTCTCTGAGCCACAGGGAGCCAACACAGAGATCTGAGCACAGGACTAATGTGATCGTACTTCCTAGTCAGGACCCGAGCAGCAGTGTTCTGGATGTACTGCAGCTGTTTTACAGCTCGTTTGGAGAGGCCAGAGAGCAGGCCGTTACAGTAGTCTAATCTACTAGAGACAAACGCATGGATAAGTCTCTCCAAGTCTGTTTTAGACGCTATACTTTTGATTTTGGCAATGTGTTTTTAGATTGTGAAAAGTTGCTGTTATTGATTTGAAGTATTAACTGTCATACTGTCATTCACAGTTTGGCAATACATATCCAAGTAATTGTCAATATTTCAACATTTTGTTATGTTGCAGCCTAATTCCAAAATGTATTACATTCATTGTTAACCACAAAACTCTACAAACCCCATCCTATAATGACATCGGGAAAGAGGGTTGTTTGAATTATTTGCAAATGGATTAAAAATAAGAAACAAAATAATGCACCAATACATAAGTACTCACAGCCTTTTAAGTATTTTTGAGTATAATGCTACACGTTTGCTACACTTATTTATGGGCAGTTTCTCCCATTCTTCTTTGCAGGGCCTCTCAACCCCAATAAGTTGGGTTGGTGAGCATTCTCAGCCATTTCCAGGTCTCTCCAGTGATGTTCAATTGGGTTCAAGTTTGGGCTCTGGGCCACTCAGGGACGTTCACAGAGTTGTCCTGTAGCCACTCCTTTGTTATGCTGGCTGGTTTTTTGGTTAACACTCTGCTCAAATGCTGGGTGTACACCTAATGCGAGGCGGGTTCAGCATGTATTCTGTGCAGGTTACTTGCAGACTGCCTGTACCACCAACTCAGACCACTGCAGCGTCCAGGAAAAGTGGAACTGCACCCAACCCGGGGTCAGTGTACACCCAGTGTAACCAGACGCAATTCACAGATGGATAAAAAAGTGCGTGAATACTGTAAATCTGGTACGTGATTGGCTGTGAGGAGATGAAAGACATTTGATTGTTGTTGTGTCTGGAGAATAAACAGTAAACAGTAAATATTGGTATCTTCTCAGTTAGAAAGATAAAATGAGAGGTGCCTGTGAACATCTCCTGGGGAGGTGCACGGATATCAATGTTTTGGATGTGGCACTTTACTGTCTTAACTTGCATTTCCTTTTCAAAGAGAGAGCATATTCCGCCTCCAGTGAAATAATGCAGCGATGCATCACACTGAAATTGCATTGTTCGTCTTTTAGAGGCAGGACCCAGTGCTTGATAATCTTCTCTCCCAGCTAAACACTTCTCAAATTGAATTGCATAAGATCTTTAATCACAATATACTGTATGCATTACAGCAGAGAACAGCATCTCCGCCTTACCTAAGGCATTTTTACATATTTTCAAATTTGACACCCACCTTCTGTATCAAATGTTTACACAGGGCTTTATTTTGTAACACAGTGCTGCTCATTACAAGTGATTACGGGTACATTTGTTGTTCTAATTAGCCTGGCCTGAGAGGATTCTCTCTGGCTCTGAGGGAGACGATTGCAAACAACAAAGACTTAAAGAAAGCATTATGCCGTGGTTTGCTAGTGTCTATGACAGTTGTGGACCATCGTTTTATATTTTGGACATATAATAATGATATGAACGACTTAAGGCGAGTGCGCATCAGTCCACCCGTAGAACGCAGGTGGAAGGTATGGGACCGTCAGCAGTGTGTCTCTTTCATCTGTAGTTGGTGGCAGAAAACACAACTTTTTGGGTCGTGTCTGTATTTGGTACAATATAACTCTTAAAGTCCACATTTGCGCTTGTGTTGGTCGAAGAGTGAAGAATAGAGTCGCTATTCTCCAATAAAGTAAGTTTGTTTTTTTCCCCTCAAAGGTTTCCTCTTGGCCATGCAGTCGGCCACGCACAGGCTTCAGGTCCAGCAGGATGAGGCGCAGAGCCACAGTGGGTCGGTTTGCATCCTTGGTAGGGGGTGGAAGGCAGATTGGGGCGTACTGGGCTTAAATAACAACAAGTCCCCTGAGTTCTGGCTTCAAACTGATTTCCACCTGCCCCTTTGTGGTACAATTCAATTCAATTGAAATATTTTTGGTAAAGCCCAAAATCCACAAACAGAAGGCGAGCAACAATGAAACAGTGTAAACATCTTCACAACAAAATGGAGTTCCGCTAAACCAGGGTTACAAACTGAAAACCCAAATGCCCGGGCGACGCTGCTGAATGCCACGTGTGTCACTGTTTTCGAAAACCAAAATGAGTAAATGCCGTCTCGAATGCGGGAGAATAAAGATTGCTCTATGAAGGTTATATAGGTGTTTTTATTACCAAAAATGTGTTTTTTTTTCATGCCTCCTGCGTGATCCAAATTTGGATTCTCGTAATGTACAAGATTTGAAAGCCGCTGTGCTCCTTGTGTGCACTGATCATAACTATAAAACGTTAACGCTATTGATGACTGAAACAGCCAATATACAGCCTACGTGATTTTATACGTTACAAACTTGTCCATGTCCTTTTATATTTTTTTGTAAAACATCGACACAGATTCCACAACACAACGCTCTTTATCCAATTGGAGGCATTGTTTAAACACATTAAGTGATAAAAAGACAAGAGTAGATGTCAGTATTTAACAGTTAAACGACACACTACATCCTCCTGTGTAGTCAGCTGTTGGTGGAAACATTTTACTTCTCTACTGCTTCACATTTTACAAAAAAATAAGTTATAAGTTTTGACTTACTACAAGTGTGTTGCTTTATGCCTTGCTGTTTTGCTGTATCTAGTAGGATATTTATGAGTAACCTAAACTCCCATAGTGGTCCCATAGTGTTTGCTTATTAAAGTAATGCTCTTTGAACAGTGTTGTTGATCATTTAAGTAATTTTCCTTTAGAAAAAATGCATTTTATGTCTGACTGTATTTATTGATAATACAATGTCTTTGTTCAAACATAATTGCACCTTTTTTTTTTAAAAGCGCATTTGTAATTAAACTGATTTCTGAATAAATGGGCAAATACTTACTTTAGTATTCTAATACTAATCATATTAACAATGTTGTTGTATTTTTACAACCCCATTTAAAGCGTTAAAGGTGTTATAATTTTCATACATTTTTGGACCCCCTCCTAGACCAAACTGAGAGTTTCGCCCCTGGTCTTCACAAAATCACACCCAGAGCCTTTCTCCTGTCAGTGGCGTTGGCTCTACGCTGCACCGGAGCTCTGCCTGGAGAGGTGGAGTAACAGGTCTGATTACGCAGGGATCTGCAGTGGCACCACTGGCTCCAAACACCCAAACACCACACTTAGACTTCACTTTTAGCTGACAGGACACAAACCCCGTGGTTCGATAGTCTATTTAGTAGATTAGTAGATTTTTGCCATTCCACTCTGCCTTGAAAAGCATCTTCCTGCAGGTAATTCTGCTGCGGTCATTATCTTAAAATAGAGTAAGAAAATGTAAGGTGGTCTATGCTTTCTGTCTTGTCACTTGTTGGTGACAAGAAGTGAAGTTTAACTGACAGACGGAGACGGCTCTGTGTCAGTGCACGTATTGACAACTCAATGAAGCCAAAAGTGGGCACTGTACGATAACGTACACCATTACTCTGTCTATCGGCCAAGTTTTGAACTAAACACTCATAAATATACAAATAAAAATATAAACCACATACTATTATTTTAAAAGTATTGTTTTTCTAATTTTAAAAGCAAAGCAGAAGGTATGCGGTCGCAGGACTCTGCTCATGGAGAACAGAAGCCCGACTGCTTCAGTCTGCATTCCACCGGAAGTTAAACCGAGATTTGCTTGCACTGAATAAAAAAACAACAACATTTAAACAAAGTGAATTTTAAGGCATTGTGTGTTTGTACAGTAAAATTTAAAATGCAATGCAAGCTGAATATTAAAGCATTGTAATATTTCTTACTGATTTTTAAAACATTGTATTTTTTTACACAGATCATATTCATATTCAATGAATTCAAAGAATTAGATTTTTTAAAATTCAGTTCACCTAATTTAAATGCAAAACCTGCTATTACATAAATTCAGTGTTAAAAGCTTTGGTAATAAAAACACAAAATAACCTTCATATTGCTCAAACATGTATGAATCTGTATAAATACATTTGCGAGTGGGTCAACACCACTATGATGTAAAAGCTCTTAAAAATGATTTTGCCTAATACGTCTCCTCTAAAAATACAAACATTAATGTCACCACAATCATTCAATTAAAATGTTATTACAATTGTGTGTTTTTTTCAACTCACAATGTCTTTGCAAATATATTGATATAACATACAAATAAATGTAAGTCAGACTTGGTTGGGGTAAAGGGGTTCTTCTTATTGATGAGATGGTATTAAAGGGAGCTAATTGGACTAGTTTAGAAAGTAATAAGGCAATAAAACGCTGCCTTGGTTCATTTTGCAGGCAATTAGTGAAGAGAATAATGGCAGGGCAAAGCTGAAATTGGGAAAAGTATGTCTCAGCGTGTGTGTTAAGAGAGACAAGGTTTCCTGATTCCACTTCTTTTATTCTGCTACTTTGCACTGACAAACGGCATCATACAGACAGAAGATGTCGGACATAACCAGATTTTTACTAAATCATTTCAAAACAGTTTCAATTACTTTTTGTGTCCACTCAAAACCAGGCCTTGAGCTCTGCTTGAATGTACAATTTTGCAGTTGTAGTTTCTAAAGCAGCCGTGACCTTGTAAATTCATGACTATAAACTGGTAATTGCTGCAATATATTGCAATAACAAACATGTTCAATTATTTGAGGAATGGTGCGCTGAGGAAAATATCACATTTCATTTTTGAGCACCAGGGCACTCATCACCCTACCATCGTCCCTACAGTCCTACGGGTGCTCTGAGATAACTGTGGCTCCAGATTTGGCTCTCTATGCATCAGCTGCATATTCAGGGCGCCTGCTGTCAGAAGCTGCGATCCTGGACCAAACTCTCAGAGAGAAATCCTGAAATAATGTGAAACTTCACCTTTAGCCTGTCACCCACCTCCAACACTTCATACTGTGAGGTAACAGCCTCAACCTGCAGCTATTTTAAAACTTCTTCTACCTATCCCTCCATGCACACACAGGGTCCACAGCTGGAGTCAGACCATAAATCTTCTATTTCAACACACTGATTCTTTGAAAAGCACTTGAATAGCCGGGTTTCTGCAATTTCTTCGAAAACACACTCTACTTTGGTGCATTCTCCACTTTATGGCACCTGCCCATTAAATCCATTAAATCCATTAAACTTTCTTCCATTAGGAACTCTCCACCAGCGAGAGTGAACAAAAATATTGTTACCAAGTTCTGCCGCAGATGAACCCACATGTCCATGTCCATAGCATATTCTGTGTCCGCTCCAGGAGAATATGAAGAAGAGGAAACAGCAACTTACCTAAAAGACACGAAAAAAACAAATGGTAAAGTGACAGACATCTACATTTTATGAGTAATGAGTGATTCGTTAGGCCTTTACTGAGTGAACCGTAAGCCAGGATTTACACCAAGAGCTGCAGCAGCATGTAACATAGGCAACGCGGCATACGTGCGTACATTTAGAAGGGTCCATAACTCCGACTTAATTTGACAGGTGCGACATAATTGCACAATGTCATATCAGTAGTGTGACATTGCTGGGGTTGATTGTTTGACCGATTGTTAATGAAACCGATTCCAGCGTATAGGCCATGCCGGGGGAAAAAAAGTAGTCAAAAATCAAATATAAACTGTGAATAATCATTTCTCACCAAACGTTGACTTGATCTTGTGATAAATTGCTGTATTTCCAGTGATGGTAACATATTGAGCCGACTTGCTTAGGCTGTAGTTTCCTGTTTATTGATTCACAACACTCACATCAGGACTGAACATATATTTCCAGTGCATTATTCATCTGACATTATCCAGACCTAATACCCCAAACCTATACAGAAGCTATCCACACCATACAGCATCACGAATATGGAATTTCTGAGATTGGCATTATGATTAAGAAGTATTATATAGGTACAATTTAGATATTGTTTAGTTTTTTTGTATCACGAAACTTTTGCTACATACACGTACGTTGCTTAGGTAGCAGATCTCTACCCCTGGAGCCATGCGCGGGACATGGAGATACATGGGCCATTACACATAATCACGCCAATGAACTCCAAAATGTGCCATTACACAACCACTTTCCCATGGACTGACTTAGTCAGTCAGCACTGTGTCTGTCAGAGAACTTTTCAATATAAAAAGCTATAGGCGGTGAGTAAAAGGACCAAATATGACCTCAAGAGAGGAGACACTTTGAAACAGACTTTTGATGGAACAGTTGATGTTCACTGTCTGATGGGAACTGAAAATCTGCAGTGACTTTCACAGTCTGCTGTTTTGCACTGCGAATTATACCGTTACAAGACCTGCCCTGTATGATGTGGTGGAGGACGTTTTCACAAAATTGGTTATTGATGAATAAGGGTGACTTTTCTTGGCCTTGTGAAAAATGGCTGTTCACTTTAGAAAACTTTGCTTCAAACAACTAATTACAAGGAAATTGAATACAGCAGTGGAAAAGAGAAGTTGGATGGAGATGGTACAGTGCACAGGTCCTATAAGCAAGAGTCAGCAAACTTTTTGGCTTCGGGTGCTACTTTGAAAAGTTTATGCATGACATCACTTTATATTTCTGTATTCTGGTGCTATTTGGGGCTCTTCTATTTTTTTTAGCAGCAGGATGAAGGCTTACGCTTCATAATGTATTCACAATAATATATTATATTATATTATATTTTATATAAAAACATACCCTCTTTTGTTTTATTCCTTTTTAGTTTAAACTTAATATCAGATTAGAATCTTATTAGGAGATGAACTCTGACATTTGCATGTTTCTTCTCATGTCCATGTGTCTTTAATGCTCTGTCACTCTCTGGCCTTTTCACAATTAGTCTATTTTAGCAGTCACAATGCGGACAACTATTTAATTTGAAAAAGACCCCAAGAAGTGTTTGGTTATTGTTAGCGGTACTTTGACAACATACAGCGCACTAACGCCAGAGGCTTTTGACTGGTCAGAGACATAAAACACTCCATATTTTGTGCATTTTGTGAACAGAAAGAAAGACTACTATAATACAATGGGGCGGCAATCAGCAGCGCTCAAACAAACAAGGGCCAGGGCACGCCGCTCCTCCTCTGTTAAAGTGCAAACCAGCGAAAAAGACCCCCAAAGCTGCAGTGGAAGGCACAGAGGCGAGAGGCTGAATGAACGCAGACAGTGTCGCTACGGAAGCAGCTGTCCATCAACTCTGCTCTGAGCTGCTCAGTGCTGCAAGAGCGCATCAGTTATTTGTCAAGCTAAATATATTTTTTTCTGACCATTTTACTGCGCATGCCAAAATTCCCCCATGTGGCCACCGTGACATGCATGCCGAGGTTTGCCGACCCCCCACTATACATGCTGTCCCTGATAGGACTTGTTATGGCATTAGCACTGTCCAAGCAGATAGTTGGATGTCTTTTAGCTACAGCATGCCCTTCTGCCTGCCTCCTTCTCCCTGGAGCGGTGGTCTGACATGCAGGAGACCAACCTTTCCCTCTGACAAATATCCATTACAGGCCAGGCTGAGAAAGCCGCAGTGCACTAAGGCGCAAGTGGATTTTATTGTGAAGGGGATTGGCTGACAGTGGTGTGATGTAGGAGCAGCGCCCTGGCTTCCTTCATGTTCAGCCCTGACACATCGTTTAGACCTGACTGACACAGCAGTGAACCCCAGAGAGAATGGGCCCTCCTCTGATCGCTCAGCTCACGATTATGGCAAAGGAGACAACTTTTTTCTTTGGATTATCATTTGACAAGAGCATGACAACAACATTCTGATAGAAAATATCTGCCATTCGTTGTTGTCAGTGAGCCATCCTCTTGCAGGGGGAGCAGCAGCATCATGACAAGATAATGGGTTCAAACCTTTCACATGGATAATACATTTTTATATGGTGCACTGACACAAAGAGTGCATTACAACTTTTGAGGGGCAGTAAAAATACTCTACCAATACGGATGCACAGAGCAGTCTATACGACCTGAGTGTCCTCGTGCCATCAGAGAGGAAATACGCATATCTCTACAAGAACACTGCAGTGAAACCAGGAGCCTCTGAAGCACCTTTAAGGCCCTTCGTTTGTGCTGACCGTGCAGCAGCCATTTCCAAAAGGTCACTGAGAGAAGCAGAGCTGCTGTGATCTCTCTGTCTCTAACGGCCTTCACCAGCCATTGTATCTCAATCTAATGTAATCAGTCATCAAGTGTTTTGTGCCATCTGATGCAGATGTCCTTCTTATCAGACCGGATAAATCACATGGGAAAGGTCAGATACAAATGTACACAGACACTAAATTAGCAAAAAAAAGCAGTATTTGAGTACAATCTAAAAGATGTCTTGAAAGAAAGGTTACAGTTCTTACAGGGTTTGGTGCCATTAATATTTGCCCACACACCTGCAGAAAAAGTGTGAGCAGTGAGGAGGCCGTCCCACAAATAAATGGATGTGATTTCCAACCACAACCAACAATCAGAAAATATCTGCATGCGCTTATTTTGATCCTTTGCTCACAGCTCCCTCCCTCGTTCTACAGCTGGGGCCAGTCTCACAGCTTGCTCTGGATATATTTTGTTAATGTGTTTATTTTGGCACTTCCAAAACAGAGATGTTCCAGTGCGGCCAGTGAAATGCCCTGACATTAGAATTGCAAACATGAGCAGTTGCCAATTTATACAAGCCCCAATTTTCACCATTTTTGTGCAAGTTTATAATTGATGCAAATTTAGGTAACAGCTCAATTAGAGAGTCTCAGCGTCTCAGCAGCCATGTGTTCAATGAGACTCAAGTGGGCTCTGACTGGTTTCCCTGAGGCGGGAGTGTAATGCTGTCCATGATAACTACAATAATATCATTCCAGCAAATTGAACACACTAGGAGCTGTGACGACGCAAGGCTCTAGACCTCAAGGGTTTGTAAAGCTTATGTATGTAGAAGCCCAGTAAGGCTACTGCTGTGATTTTGGGCTTTGCAAAAATATACTGAATAAACATTTGTTGAATAAAGCACAGTTTAGTCCCTACATTGTCATGGGAAGTCAGTAAATACTGTATGTATGTGGTGTTGTGGCGATATAGTGTGTTTGCATATCTGCATCTCTAAAAGATCCTTTCGGTGGAGAAATCCTTCTCCAGGGATTCAACACAGAGACATTTATGAGGCCATTAACCTTGTCCCGACAGTTCAAATAGATGATGGGACATACAGTGAGGCGGAGACAGGCGGCAGGAGGAGATTGTGGACCAACACAGATAAATGTGTGCAGCAGGTATTGGTTTGCAAAAAGACAGGTCATTTAGGAAGTGAGGATGACATTTCTAACTGGTCACATGGTGTAGGCTGAAGGAGCTGTGACAGTCAGACTATTGTCAAACAGTTTGTTCATTTGAACCAAAAAGAACGAAGAGATGAATATAGGGATCCTATGTTTTCATCCTATGTCCCATCATGTATCGACCAGTAGTGTGCGGTGACTCTTATGAGCAGGCAAGCAGACTTGAGGTGATCACCAATTTTTAGTCGAAATCTGTTTCTTTTAATTGCATTACAATTTAGTCGGTTATTCTTTTTTTACTGGCATATTAAACACTTATAATTACTAACTAAATAATTTTGTGGCTTCATATTTTATATAAAGGCATGTATTTGAACAAACTCTTTGTTTTTTGACAAATTTCTCCTATTTGCCTTATTTATGCAGCTGAGCCTGTAGTACTACTGTCATTTATTTGAATATGTATGCAGCAGAAAACATTTGAATGAGTGACACATGACAGCTCTACTACAGGTGTGTAATGCTCTTACTACACAAAACACACATATGAAGAGATACTCACAATAACTGGTAAGACAGATGGACTTACAGTAAAGCTTCATGTGCAACAAACGTCACCTTAAAAACAGCTCTGCGTTAAACCAGCCATGATAAAACTCACCTGTCACTGCCAGATGAGGCAAGTCAAAGCTTTGTCTTTCCTGAAGAAGCGTCCTGCATTTCCCTGAAGTGGAGTTGGTCCAAAATAGCCACAGATCCGCTCTACTGTGAAAGTCCTGTTCCTTACCGCTGCTGCAGCTTCACAAAACATCCAGGCACAGACGGACGCTCCTCTGCTAACACCACTGGTCTTCATTGCTTCATCTGGATGTTTTGCACACAAACTAGCTCACTGTGTGAGTAAATGACTGCCTGTATTTCTAACTAACTTCTAATTGTTAGAAATGTGAATGTAGCTACAAACAATGATTTGTCGCTAATGCTAGAATCAATAACACTGACTCTAGCGCTGGTGCGGTTTGGGACCTGGGTCACTTGCAGATTGCTTGTCACACCACCTCCAGTCCGCTGCGGAGAGTTTTTGATGAGTGTCATGCAGATTCAGGTGGTTTCGTGCTAAAACACGTGTCTAATGACCTGGAACCCGCACCAGACCACTGCAGTGTCCGGCAAAGATAGACTTCTTGCAAATTCTTTCCGCGGACGTTGCGCGGCTCCCAAGCCGCTCCCGGACCAGAGTCAGTGTACACCCGGCGTAGAAGTTAGTTATATTTATTAAGGGACTTAATAGTTTGTTGCTGTTGTTGACGTCCTGCTGCACATGTGCAACACATTTCCGTCAGTGACAATATGCTTCTGAAGATGCAATCAGTGAGCCAATGCTTCAGATTTATTTGCCAGACTAAAATCAATTATAAACCTTTTCAACAACGGTTACAGACTAAATAAATTTACCTTTTCAACACGGTTGAGTCCAGTAATCTCCTACCGATGTTACGGATGTTATGTCAAACTGCAAACTATTGCATGGAAAAGAAAGGAGAAATGTAACTAAACATAACTATAATTTTAGGCATTGAATTTAATCTTTGCTTCATGTAATAAACTGAAAAGAAGACACCAAGAACATAGCAGACACTTTTTGACAACAAGTGACTAAGACCTGCCCAAACACCATCTCTCAAATACATCAGACATTCTCCTCAGGCCAAAAGCTGTTGTTCAAAAATGTTCCCATCTTTTTCACAGTCTATTGAAATCTTCAGATGTTGATGGCCTTCAGTTTAAAGGTTTACTTGGCTGGGGCTTCTTCAAATAATTGACAGACTTCAGACACTTTCCTGCAGAAAGTAAGGCACAAAAGCTGCTCTTTGAAAACGTTTCCTTCTCTTGTTAAAAGTAAAGTAAACTATAAAATGCAGTAATGTACTGTCAGCAAGGCCTTCTCAGTATATATATATATATATATATATATATATATATATATATATATATATATAATTTATAATCATAAACATTTGTCAAACATATCCGAGATATTTGTATTTGATTGACCTTTTGTTTTTAACCAGGAAAGTCCCCCCTGAGAGGACTACTACTGTAAAATACATGGACTGTGAGGGGAGAGTGCCAACCGCTGTGCCATCATGTCGTCCAGAGATATAAATAGTTAATGTTCAGATTTCCCTTTGCAGTTGATTGACAGGCTGAATCCTGCGGTCAGCCCAGCCCTAATCCTTGCCCTGTAATGACTGGAGCAGCCACCAGTCTGCTCCGGATTTTTTGTAATTCTTTTATGGCTTGCTTTGTTTTAACTGTTGGCATAGTTTGAAAAAGTAGGAAGATACTTCTATGGGACTTTTCATTTGTACTAGGTATAAAAATCCGGATTTATCCAATCCGTTGCCCAGTCCGGGGTTTCCACTCAATTCCATGCCACATGACAGGTCACCGCCCTCAGTACCAATCGCCCAATCACAGGCTTTCTGACTGGGTATATTAGCTGCCCTGCCTTCTCTCAACTCAGTGGTGTGGGAGAGAAGCCAGGGGACAGCAGCTGCAGGTCAGAGTCTCCAAACAAATGCTTTTTCAATTTCAGTCACATATAATATGTAACAAAGAACTTTTATTTGTAGACTGCAGACCATGGGCCTCATTTATAAAAGAGTGTGTCAAAGTGTGCTTGAAAGAATGCGTACCATAACGTAAAAATTTCACGACCACAAAAAAAAAGACAATTTATAAAAACCTGCCCAGCCCACCTGTACGCATTCTCTCTACCAAGCAATTCCTCATGAGTTTCCGCCCTAATATACCATATATGGCTATTTAAATCACCAAATTAACATATTTAGCATATTCAAAAGGGGGAGACGCGGTGTTACAGACGGACGTGAAAATCTTCCCATTTGTAGCCAACTTATTACATGGTAATACCAAACGCTTGTTACAATATGCATTAGAAGCTCAATGCTCTGATCACTTTACTCTTGGCAGAAACCAGCTGATACTATCTGCACTAGCTTTGTTAGCTCACAACTCTTGGCTCTGCAATCTTTGTGTTCGAAGGATCATGAAATGTAATATCTCATACAATTCTCATCAAGTCTGTGGTGTGCGCTGTTTGCCTCGAATGTATAAATTGTTTAAGACAAAAAAAACTTGTAGAGTGTTCCGGCAGTGAGGTGGTCAATGTGATCAACAAAAGCACAAAATATTGTAGAGAATAAGCACAGCGTGTTTTCTACAGGCAATAAAACGGGTTAGCAGTGAGCACCATCTCCTCCTGCAGTGCACCTCTAAAGCTGAGCGCACTGCTGTATATAATCGCTTTGGCATCTATAGACGTATAGATGCCATAGTTGCATTTCTGAATATAATTGGCTGATGGACCGGGTCCCGAGTCCATGGTCTGCCACTGATGAAATGTGACATAGAAGTGTACTCCACAAAGATGCAGAGCCTTCAGAAATGTGTGCATTAATCAGCCGTTATCTTTCAGTAAAAAAAATTATGTGCTTCAATTAGTGATCAATAACACTGACGCTACTAAAACCATCTTTACACATATACAGGCAGAAAAGGTATTAATAATCAATTATACCCTTTTAAAAAACATCTACAGTTGTCGAATGTAAATATTTTATCCCATTTGTCAGAGGAATACGTTCATCAGAACAAATGGGTTTGCCTGTCCTGTTCAAATAGAACGTTCTTGTCTCTGTCTTCTCCTGGGATAGCAAATGTAGGTCTAAATCAAACATCACGCAGCAGTCACTTCAAAAAGGAGACACATGTGGACAAGGTTGAAAGAAACAGTGTGAGTGATGTGATGTGTGTTCTCGTCATGTCTGCGCACAGAGGAGGCTCAAAGGAATCCTGACGTCCACCTTTCGGTCGACGGCTCCAAATCTGCTCCCAGTGGCCTGAGGCTGTTGTGAAGAGGAGCCATGTAAAACAGCACGGTCCGGCCCATTCCCCCCTCTCATCCTCCAGCGCCGCTCTCTCACCTTTCACCTGCATCTCACAGTTGTTATCTGGAACAATCTCAGCCCCATCCTCTTTTATCATCTGGCAGGTTCATCAGAAAGCCATGTAAGGGCTGGAGAGTGGTCTTGGAGGATGGTACATAGTAGTAATGGAGCTAGCTACAAGAAAGTCTAAATTTACACAGAATAACCTAGTAATTACTTTTTTTTGAAGTCCTGAGACTTGAGGAGGAAATCAATAACGCCATAGTGTTGTGACAAGTATTATTAAGAAACAAATGTCACCTCCAGCAGGATGACGACTGCTTGACCTTTGAGTCAATACTGCTCCTTATTTTTATGGCTAATGATTTATGCGTCAAATTACAGAACTGTGGGACAGATATATATATATATATATATATATATATATATATATATATATATATATATATATATATATATATATATATATATATAAAATATTATACGTGTGCTGATAGTTTAAACAGAGGCCTGTCCACTTCCCTTTCCTGATCCACTCAGTCTTGACATTACAGGCACGTACTGTAGGAGCCAGTTCACATGCAGCACACGCCTGGACTCGACTCATTTCTCTCTAGAGCTGAAGAACACAGACACAGGGCTAGAATCTGCACCTTTAACACACTGCTGTTAGTGTGAGGAGCACAAAGGATGTTATCAGCTTCATGCAGTCAGTCTATGACCTGGAGTCATTGTGGATGTGCATGGTTTGTCGCTCTAGGAGACTTAAGGACACACTGGGGGTTACTGTTGCTGTGTGGAAGCTGCTTGTTGCATATAGATGCTCAATAAAAGCGGTTTCTTTTCGTTTGGGAAGATTGCAGACCAAACACTTTCCGGCAGCAAGGTGGCAGAGCAGCTAGCACCCTTGCTTCACAAGGAGGCGGATCGTAGTTGAACTCCCGGGAGACATGGTTCAGAATTCGTCTGTGTAGGTTCCCTCCAGTAATCAGATTTTAAAAATACCAATATACAGTACATATACAGCAGAAACAATGCAAATGCAAAATTTGTACACTTAAGGTCATTTAAGGTCAAACGTAAAAAAATAAGTTTACACTATTATGTAAAATAAGGTCATGTGGACAGGACTGCATGTTATGAATTTCCACATACATATAAAATGCTGCTTTTCTGGATTGCAAATACATTCTTACATGCTTTGCAGCCAGCCACTTTCCTTTTTGCATTTTAGTACAAGCATTTTTGGAATTTGTCTGGTCAAAGATTTGAGATGTTTCCAGGTGCAAAAAGAAGGACTACGTATGGAAGGAGAGATGCCCAATCAGAGCCTAAAGCAGTTTGGGAAACAGTGCCAAAATCGACGATGGGCAAAACAGAAGATACATGATTGCTTTGGCGATCAGGGCACACATGTTAAATATTTACACTTCTATCAAATCCAGGCTGACAAAGTTTAAATCTGAAGCATGGTGAGATGAAACATTGGCTCTGTAACTAAAGCGAAAATCTTCAAGAAATACAATTCCACTGTGTAACCAAGGTGCCCTAGAAATAGAAATAAATAAATAATAGTAGAAGTAATTGATAATGGCTGATATAGCTCCAATCTCGTCTTTCGAGGCAACTGCTTTCCTGTTCCACATTGTCTTGCACCGTTTGTGTTCACAAGAAGGACAGGAGCAGAGGTGAATTGTTGCTTGAGATTAAAAAAATGCCTGCTCAACATCGAGACCCCAAACAAAATTCAGCTTGGATGAGGTCAACTGACAAAGACGCTTCTCATGCTGACCAGGTACAACACCCTCATTAGTTACAGCTGTTTCGCTCTCCTTCCACTCTAGGTCCACGCTGGCATGTTTATACTGCCACGGCTGGAGCTAAATTGGACCCAAGCGCAGACGACAAAAGGCACCAGATCATGGCATCGGACTGGATGTGGACACGCAGGACAAAAACCGGTATGAATTATTCTAATTAGCGCGTAAGAGAAGCCAAGTGCGATGACTAACAATGACTGTAGTTTAACAAACGGGGGAGTTGCTGTGGGGCTTCTCTTCATCACTCTTCTGGTGATGATTGCGGCCAGGTGTGGAGGGAGAGTACAGACAAGCGAGAGACAGAAACACTGAGAGCAGCATTCTTACAGCGCATGACAAACACAGTATGTTGTATGGTTTGTGTCTCGTCGTGTTTGAACTTATGGCAGAGAAATCAGACAATAAGACGTTCTAATTAAAAGAGAACCGCCATGGCATCTCTCTGCAGATATATTTATGAGCTCGTTCTACCTGGTTGTAGAGCAACAAGGATCAGTGTGGAGCAGCTTCCAAGAGGTTCATCTGGTGACCGAGATACAGCGCCTCAGCCTTTTCAGACAGAGGCAAGAGCAGAAGCAAAAACATGCTGCTTCATTTCAATTTCCATATTTAGAACTAGTTTGAAGCTTCCCACTGTTGTGCTAAAACGACTCGCCAGGTCTTTGCTGATCACAGTGTGAGCCGACCTGATGTTCAAACCCATATAAACATGTTGGGCCTCTCTTCACAGTGTGGAGCTCCAGGTGAGATAAAGAAGAAGCATTAGAACACTGATAAGACCGTGCTCTGTGAATGCACTTCATCTGACAGGCACCGATAGTGACAAGAGAACATGGTGTAGGAAGATGTCGGTGTAATCCCTCATTCATCCATGAGTGTTCCATTGTCGAAAAGGAAGGAAGGAAACCGACCAACATGCAGTAAATAGTGCACACTCACACAGGCCTATCTGCACTGAGCCAAATGAAGACACAAGAGCTGAGGGCTGGATGTGTGCCGCTGTCTCTCAGGACACTGTCGGCTGCTGTCCTGCTTCCCTCAGTGCTGGAGTCATCGCCCCCGGGCAGGACTCCAGGATTATGACTGTACCGATCTGACAAACTTTACGACGAAGATTTTAATATTAGATTTGTTCCTGTTCATCTGTTCATGATCCAGATTTTCTTTAATGAAAGAATCAAAAAATAATGACTGTTGTTAAAAGTCTAATCTAATCTTTTCTTTTTCTTCAATATATATATATATATATATATATATATATATATATATATATATATATATATATATATATATATATACACTTCTAAAGAACTTTAAAATGATTCAGGACAAGAAAATCAAAAGGGCAGACTGGGTAAAGCTCATCATGTGTAAAACATACAATTGAACGTAGTATGTATAATAAATGTGTATCAATGTCCTCAGAGTATTTTTGCACAAGAAACTTTCAGAAGATCTTTAGTACTTTCAGTCAAATTACAGGAGCTATTTAAATAAATTAGTTATTAATGAATGTACAGTTAATACATGCAGAAACTTAAAGATGAAAGTGAAAATGTGCTGTGAGTTGTAGTCTCTTGTCGGTGGTTGGTCTTCTCTCGACAGATTGCTGCAGGTGAGTCCAGGAGGAGGAGGAGTGATTTGGAAATATTTGAAAGAGGATTTTAGATTACAAGAGCTGCTCAAGTGTTCAGAGACTTTCTTCACCATCACAGCACAATGCCGTCCTCCTTTAAGCTTCTGGTCCTGTTGGATTTATGTTTGGAACAGCACAGTTTGAATGGTGCCTGAAATCTGCCATTACACTATTCTGTAAGTAAATAGAACAGGTCAACAGTGTCTTATGTACAGTTGTGTCAAGAAGAACGCTTCGGGTTTTTCTGTTAGCGCTCTTTGTTATTCTGATGGACGACTCAATCATCCACACAGCGTCAGTTTTCTCAAATAACAACACAGCAGATGTTTCTCTGACCTTTGTGCACCGGCCCACAACAAACAGCTCAAAGAGGCAATTTACATACAGTAGGTCCATAAGCAACAGAAACAACACATTACAACAGCTACTTATGACCACAACGACATAAGGGAAGCACCCAGTAAACATGCAGAGGTCTCATTATATGGGCATTTATAGTTGCTCAATTATTTGATGGTAACATAAAAACACTGTGCTGATGGAAACATAATGTTTTTGGCACACACAAAGAGACAGAAGCTGAAAGCTGAATAGTTTTCGATGTAATTTGTCCTCATTCTCTTTTTGAGGTGCAGAGAGCCCAGGAATTGGACCGAAGTAATGGAGGCAATTTAGTACAGATTTCAGACCATTTTCTGCTCCCTGCAGGTAATGTCATTTTGTCCCCCCCTAAAAAAATAAATAAATCGAAAATTTAAATATGAATGCGTTTCTTATTCATATTCAATGAGAATATTATTATATTAAAACATTTTTGGGAAGATACATGGATATAGCAAGGCCGGCAAGAGCATATTCTCTACAATGTCATTCAGTCACTTCTTGGTTTATGTGTAATTTCATGGTCGGGTTAATAATAGTGCAGTAGCAAAAGGACAAGTTGATTTTGATTTAAGAAATTCAGACTCTTCCTGATCTTGCGTTGCTGTGATCGGTTCGCCAACAATTTCCCAAAAGTAATTAAACCACAATTAAGCAGTACCAGAATACAGTGTTTGTCTGTATGGACCATAACGGGAAGATGTTCTCCCTGCTCTGGCAAATACTGTACATGTTGTCTGGAAATCTGTTATTTAGTCAAAGTAGAAGAGTAGAAGAAGTAAAGAGAAGCCCAGGCTAAAGATGATTTGGATAAAGAGCACAGACAGGGACAGGCTAAAACACAGTGACCTGTGCGGATATTTATGTAGTGTCTCTTGTAAAGTAGGGTTCATTAGAATTTTACACCTCTTACATTTATAGAGCTGGCTTTTGGGCAGAACACTGATTTTAATGGGCCTGTCAGTGTTGGATTCCTGCTGATTTGGATTAGTTCATTCAAATCCAGTAGTGGTTTAGGGGTGTGATTTTAATGACATTTTGTATTATCCATTTAAAATACAATTAAGAGTGTATAACGCTCTCTCGTAGTACTGGCTCCACAGTCTATCTGCAAATGGAAGCGCGTCAGTCCTGGACTCTGTCTGAGGGAATATAATCTCTCCTTCACTCTGGTTCTCACATAGGGTTCTACTTTTTCTCACAGAGTGTTTTGTAGTTTTTTTCATCGAGAAGGAGGGTCTAAGGACAGGGGACGCTCTGGGACAGTTATCCATGTGCTAGTGTGTCATTCTTTAACCTTCTGTCGGTTAAATCAATTCTGAAATGCCCACCAAAGCAACTGCTCTTCTGATTTGGGGCAATACAAAAATAAATTGAACTGAAATGAATTACTATGATCTCCAAAGAAATGATGTAATATTTTTGTTGCTATTATGGGCAACAGTTGCTCAGTAGCTGAGTGCTCTTCCTCTGATCCAAAGTTCAGCGGTCTTGACATTAGACATTGTAGGTTGAGGGGTCAGATCCCCTGGTCCACAGGTTGGTGAGGCCATTCTGGCTTCCAAAAGTTAATACTGTAGTTGTGCCCTTGGGAAAAAGACAGTTAATTTGCCTTGCCCCAGTGTCTCCATACACTGGTGTATGATTGTGTGTGTGAACGTGTGCGTGAGTAGTTCGTTGATGCTAAGTGCTTTCCGTGACTTGGAGGCAAAGAAGCACAATATAAATGTGACCATTCATCAGTTATTATGTCTTGTCTGTAACGTCTTCTTTGGCATCTGTGAAGAGCAGTCCACGTGTTTTCAAATGAATTCAGAGCAGGATCTGCATTAAGCTGAGGATGTTCATGTCGTTGTAGTCTTTGAAGCAGCACATTCACACAGCGTGCTAGTTGGCTCTAATCAGCTGTAAAAGCTGGTTCAGTATCACACTGTGTTCAGCTGAGTGATGGTATACAGACTGTTCTGCCCCTCGGGCCGGAGGTGGGTTGTACTCATTTACAGTAATAGTAGTTTCTACTCCTTCCCAGGGTGAGTAAATCAACAAGTGACAAAAGCTTAATGTTGACAATATGAAATGATTTCAACATTTGTGTTAATTTCATACTCCTTCAGGTATGATTTAGTTTGTCTCCTTTTTGTGTCTAAATTGTGAAAATACCAGATGTTGTACTTTATTTACTTTTTTGTCCTATTACAATAACGTCAAGATATAAATCCGATGTGAGGTCCAGACAATTACTCTTGAGTAGTAGTTTCCACAAGTACCTTTTCACTTTTAATACTTATTAGGAATAACGGGGCAAGGAACGACATGGGATCCCAAAAGATTTATGTAACGTGTCAATTTACAAGTACTTACTCAGTACTTAAGGCTCATGTTGAGAGGTGGTTGTACCAAACCTTGCGAAATGATTTCTGCAGCCTGTCTTTGTGGATGAACTGATCACAGCACTTGTTGTCTGCTGCACTTTGATGCATCGTACATTCTTGGACACAGTACACTTTCTGATTGCCTGTTAGGTGCATTGCAACGCTGTGCATGTCTTCTGAGTATAGTGGATTTGATGCTTGAGTATGAACCAGCCTTCAAATGGCTCTTTTCAAACAGTTGATTTTCAAGTGGCTGTAATTGGAATTGGTCTCCTCACCTGTCACAAATCAACACAAACATAAACGATTTCATGGGTGGCAGGATGGTTATGTTAAAACAGAGAACATGGTTATCAAACTAAGGAACAATGGGGGAAAAACATTCTTTTTTATTCACACATTTCTGAAAAGTCTGGGCAGGGATTTATGACTAATACTGACCCGCTAACGTCATCAAGTTTAGAGGCAGTGGTGTTAATGTCCCTCCTGATTACACATCGACAAATATATCCTTATTATTTGTGGGGAGTCCCAATGAGAAAAGATCCAAAGTTCCACTCTGTCACGTCGGTATTGACTTGTTTTAAAAGTTAAATTTAATGACAGCTTTATCGTTAAGACTCTCTCTCTCTCTCTCTCTCTCTCAGGAGCCTCCACTGTTTTCTATCCGATCTGCTCAGGACTTCACCACAAAGGCTTCTGTCAAAGGCCTGCAGCACAAATGGTTGATAGCACTAATTGAAATATTATCTCTGGTGCTAGACACAAACGGCCTCCGGTAATTACACCCAGATTATTGAAGCATTTGCATGAGCGTTATGTATTAACTGCTCCATCTGTTCAAAAGCACTAGCTCAGTGGATGAGTTAGCAATACTAAAGAGCAGCGCAGTGGGGCTCCTCCATGCTGCTGATGCTCTCGAAGTGAAGCATTTCCATATCGTTGATTTCTATCTCGTTCCTGTGAGATTCAAAATGGATACACATACGTAGACAACTAACACTGTCCGCAAAATTATTGGAAGCAAATTTTTATAACAAAAAAAGCTGATTCTTCTTGCAATTACTTACTAGCTGTTGCTCTGGTCCTTCTCATTCTACTCCCAGATATTGGCCCTTATTTATCAACATTGCAGTGAAAATGGTGTAAATTTGGGTGTATTTGTTGGTACACCAGAGTTCGTGTGGTATTTATGAAGCAGCCTCCACACAGGTCATATGATTGCTTAATGACAATCATTTAACCTGCTGCTTTTGTTTACGCTTACCATTTGTTTGAAGTTGGCGCACATGGTACACTACTGGTACACGGACTTGCCTGTGCGGTTTGTGTGGCAAGTCCGGTTTGTACACCGTGCACCATGAAAAATCCCAAAGAGTGCCTTGTTTTGGTCGTACACAATGTATACACACTGATTTTGACGTACAGAAGTTTGATACATGAGGGCCATTATGAAGGCCTTACACTGGGACATTCCACCAAGAGCTCTTGTCTCTTTTGCCTGGTGAGCTCTACAGAACAGCTTTAGTCCTGTGATAAGAGAAGAACACATTCTGACATCGACAATCATCTCACTATCTTCAACATAAAGAGGCATACCAGCAGCAGACCACAGTTCACCACCACCATGACCAACTATCTACTCTCTCTGCTGGACAGCCAATGTGTTGCTATGATTTTTTTCCTCCAAGGAAAGCATTCTGTGTAGTACACAATCTGTGTTTTCACACTGCCACTAGTTAGGTTGGCATTGAGAGCTTTTGCATCCAGGAACGGTGTGTTTGGACAAGTGACAACATATCAGCCACAGCCGGACCACTTGAAACAGGTGGTCTTGGAGCATCTCCTCCCACACTCTGAAGCGGGCTGAGAGTGGTGTGAAAGCGGCCGACCGTAGGCCAACCTATGTTAACTGGGCAGTCCATGGAGAGAGCAAAAATGCTTGGAATTTGATCAGAAAAGCGCTTGGATCACATATTGCATGACTGGGCGCTGCAGAGCTGCAATTGTAACCTGCTTTTCATGAGGTAAATTGGATAAATTTTTTTCTTCTATCAGCGAGCGTACAGCACAGTGGGACGTGAGTGTGTATGTATCCACACTTTTTCTTTGAAGCCCATTGTCATGACAATAAGCCATGAGCCACATGGTCAGCTGATGCCATGTGGCTCATGGTGTGGCATTTGGGATGAAAGAAGCGTGGTGCATGAGAACAGGACAGGCCCAAAATTGAGTAAATAGAACTAATCAACTGCACAGCGGGCCGCTCCACAAAGCACAGTAATGTGTGAAAACACCCTGAGAGAATGACCAAGTAAGTTTTTGAGCAGGGGCCCCCAAACTAAGGTCCACAAACTTAACATTCCACCCAGAGGATGCAGAAACAAGTCATCGCTCTAAATGATGAAGTACACCATGATGTGTTTTATAGTGATTAATTGGTGCTTTTTATGCAATTAAGTCTGTTAACAAAAGATTTCTTTTAGATTTCAATAGTTTTTTTAATTAAGCCACAGTAATGACTTTTCCATGCATTTGTGAGTGTATCTGCCACCAAACTGATTTTAATAATTGGCTAATATTTCAGTCCCTACTTTGTCACAGAGGTTTTGGCGAGTCTTTGTTTCATTTCTGATCATTTTTAATTTAAAGTCAAATTTACAGTAAATGGCATGACACTGCGCATGTTACCGCTGACCGATCACTAAAATGTGTGCGCATATTCAAATGCTTGTTCACCCCTGTGTTTAATAGGGCCTGAGCTCAACACAGAGATTGTAGGAATGGAGGGACAGTTGTATTTTCTGTGAAAGGGCAGAGTATTCCACCATAAATGTACCGCATTCCTAATAATTGCTTTCAGCCTTAACTTTGTACATGAAATACCCTGTAATTCTGCTTCTGAAAGTTGTAGCGTTCATTACTATGTGTCACAAACTGCTGATTCTGTAGCGCTGTATGAGGAAAAGTAGATTAACCACCACCAGCTAAATAAAACACTCAATAGACCTGCATTTAAACACGGGTTAGATTTACTGTAAGAGCATTTATTATCTTCTATTCAGGGGCAGGCTAATCTCCCACAGTGCACAGACTTCTAAATAAACATGATTATGACTGATTCATGGAGAAATGTGTGATTACAATAGCTGCGTGCACAATATGAATGTAATGGTCACATGTCCGATGTGATGCTTTTTTCTTAGAGAAAGATAATAGAAATACCACCACCATTAAAACATAACAAACAACATGACATTTTCTGCATTCAAGAAGCCAAGTTATTATCAGAAAATAAGATCGAAACTAATACAAAAAAAAAAAAGAACTATCACACAAACTCTGCTCTTTTTATCGACACCCTTTAAATAATGTCCATAATATAGAAGTTAACAAAGGTTACTACTACAATGAAAAGATAATACAAGTGTAAAAGAGGCGACTGTGACGGTCAGATGTATCCATTCTTGGGCTAAACTGTGTGTGCAAACAAAAAATAGCAATGTGCAATTTGTGGGTGTGTTGCATGTGATTATTTCTGCGCCATAACTGTTATGTAAATGCAAGTATAAAGCGGGTGCAAAAATGTGTGCCTTCGCCTATGTAATAACATGATTATTTTAATGATCTGTGAAAGGAGCAGGGTTTATAAGATGAATCTTTTTCCTGTTCCTTGTTTTATGTTTTCTTTGTAGATGTTTTGTTGTTGTTACTGTATATATAAATTGATGCTCATAAAGTAAATGGCATGAACAAATAAACAAAGCAACAACAAAAACATCATTGAGTGCTTACAGTTCAGTCACTATAAAATGTTAGGATGAAAAGATGATTGCATTTAGAATTGTTAAATTAGTATAGAAAAGTCTCTACTTAAGTATAAAGGATATGTAAAGACAGTCAGTCATTAAACCATCAAACATTTCAAATCTAATTGTGATCGTTTGTGATCTCCGCTTCCCAGATCCATTCAGAGCCGAATCTGCCCAGCGTTTGGATCAATCTGATGCTTTGTGGTAGATGGACACGCGTAAACGTTTAACAGTAACAGCACTGCTAAGTCTGGGACAAATTCAAATCTACTCAAAGCAGGATAACGGGACAGGAAAAATGTACAAATGTACCCAAAAGCCAACTGCAATAAAAACAAACACATGTCTTTAAACATGATTCAACTAATTCGGGCTTTGTATACTTTGTATATTCTTGAAATCTGGATTTTTCTGGGACAAAATCAACTTGAACACCCATAGCCTGAATAATAATAGTAATGCCCTGTATTGCTTTTTTGCAAATGTGGCATGAAATTAATGCAATAAACGTTTTGTGGGAAAACTAAGCTTTCCAACAATATATAGTATGTCTCTGTAGCTTTTCTTCAAATGGGAACAGAACCTCATACTGTCCCTGAACACGGACGGCGGGCCTTAACAGGTTAAAATACAGCTTGCTCGATCCTCTTTTGTGGATTGTATTTTATTGCTGCTGCCTTCAAAATAACAGGTAATTATTTATGCATTTATTTGATAATCGGCTGTTTTAAATAAAAATATTTGAAAGTGATCAGTATTTTATTTTATCTTTTTTAGCATTCTGGCGAAAAAAAATCCCTGTTTTGCATATTCAGTCAGGCCCGGGGGAAAAACTGTGCTTTGTCTTTTTAGTGTCTGTGAGAGATAAAAACGCCGACTGTGTCAGGTTTTATTCCACTTTTAATGTCTTTTTGATTTTGCGCAGGAGCAAACGCTTGATAAATCAGGCCTTGAGTGTTTTGGATGAATGTCAAGCTCAAAACCCACACCTACAATTTGAATAACAAGTCCTTGCACAGATGCGGAACACAATTCTTATTTCAGACAGTAATGGTTTCATTCATTACCACCAATGCAAGACGTTGGACATGTACTCAAGATGAAAAATCGATTCTAAATTCCGCTGTAATTAATGGCGTGCAAAATGTATGGTCTACCCAAGCCTGGTCCACTCCAACAGGGCAGAAAAATGAGCCTCATTTATTCATATTAAATGTGTTGTGCTGGCGGTGGAGGAGCCAGGGCCATACGGCAGTCAGTGTGTGGTGACATCCAGCACCGGCCGCACTGGGCACACAGCTGCTCAAGGAAGAACACGCTCCATTTGCTTTAAAAGCCATTGAGTGAGCAGTCATATACAGGGGTGGATACACGGTGAGAACACTGTATGGCCAACGATATACTGCGGTAAGCATAGGTGGTTTTAAACGCTGTCTAAAATTAAATGTCATAAGCAGACTTCAGCCTTGTCTTGTGTGAAAGTAGTCAGAGTACAAAGAAATTCTAAATGTCTTTTGTGTTGTCTTTGTCTTTTAGATAATAATGTGTGTTTCATATGGCCCAAAAGTGAAACTGTTTTAACCGCTTTGGCTTTTGAGCATCGGAGCCAAGAGCACTGTAAACACTCTAAAATCACCGCTACATTTTCAGCAGAACAAAACAGATATTGCTTCTGCTTTTCCTTGAAGCCCGGTGACAAAAAAGCACACAACCTTTAGAATTAGAGCTTCATGTTTTGCTTCAATTAGTGTTGTTGTGTGTCTCTTGGGGAAAAACTGCTGCCTGCTTGCAGATTAACTCTAATAGGTTTCCTATTCACATTCCGTCCAGTGGGAATTTTCCCTTTTCAATTAGCTCCAGCTAGAGGGCAAGGCAAGATATTCCAACACTGAATGTTTGTTGTGAAGTCAGAAAAGCTGGGTGTAGAATGCCTAATAAAGTAAAACATCGCAAGAAAACTATAAACTTTTTTGTGACCATGGATGGTGTAAGAAAGGGGACCTTCAACGCATGGCTCAGATTCCCGGACCCCACTTTGAGAACCACTGCGCTAGATGTTTACAGACTCATTCGGATACAATCTGAGAGGATTTATGTTCCCCCTGTTGCCGTGGCTCTGCTCTGCACAGCTCTGGTAAACACAGATTCATTATTGTGTCAGGAGAAGAGCCCTCGCCCTCCTGCAGCCAGCGGGACCAGCCTGGCTTCTGTCGTGCATGTCACGAGCACTGGACAGCACTTCACCTGAGAGTGTGAGGGACATTAACACTGTCTTTAGAGACTCTGCATTAAGATCAAGTATTTGCTACTGTCATAAAAAAAGAAGACTACAAGCTTTCTATGCCCATGATGTAATACAGTTGTTGTCCAAGTTATAATGCGCAGCCCAGAAAAGAGTGAAGCGGGGGAATTTAAGAAAAGAGCAAAAGCCAAAGGTCCAAACAGTAAGGCGTGAAAACGTGTCTAAAGCTGTCTGCACACGACAGGATTTCAAATATTCTGCCGTTTTAAGATGTGACACAAATACCATAGAACAAACAAATCTTGAGGTACATTTACAATACAATTCATGTCTTTAAATGTTGTAAATGAAGTTGTCGTAGGTTCAAGAGCGTGAGGACCTACAAGCCAGTACGACCTTTCACTTTTTTCCTGCTACTCCATCAAGCACATGCTAAATCTCTCCCTTCATTGTTCGACTTTTTGTTTGTGATATGGTCCTCTAGTCTAAATCTCCAAGAAGCAAAAGAAACTAACATGCAGCCCATGCTCTCCTTCTAATGTAAGCCTATCCACAGTTTCATCAAGAAGAACCAGCTTTGTCTGAAACGGCACAGTAAATGCCTCAGCAGTGTCTGGTTTGCCGTCACAAACAAGGAAGAATCATTAATGGATTTGTTTCCTTGGCAACTCTGTGTTCCTACCTATTCTCATTACACAGAGTTCACAGAGAAGCCCAAATACCTCTGTTCACCGTCGAAAAATGAGCATTTTCGAAGGTTTTGCAGAAGTTCTTTCTTTCCACGTAGATGATACAACAGCTCGGTGAAGTGCATAAACCTGATCTCACGTGGAACATACAGTAAAGAGTGTTGGGAGTAACAACATTTTACAAGCAATCTAATTCATTTCAGTCTAGAGGGACTCAAAAGGAAATGGATGGATACGTTAAAGCAAGTGAAAGTGCTAGGCAGGTGATAACTTTGCTTTGAAGGTGCAGAGTTAAATGTGATATGGGACCATTTCCCTGGAGCATTGACATATTGAGATATAAATAAAAGAGAAGAAAAAAAAAAAGTTTTGTTCTTCTTTTGTTTTGGGAAGTAAACAGGAGTGAGAGATGGTGATTGGCTAAAAAAAAAAAGAGATTCAAGACTTTCCTGACATTTCATTGGTTTACGGTGGCACACGTCTTGCAGTATCTCTTTCCACAACACAAAAGGAAATATGCTGATGCAAGTACATTTTAGGGATATCTTTATTTGGTGACTGATGGAAGTATTTAGTTAATTTTGTTACTCTAATGCAATTAATGTTGTAGTTTATTTGAAAACTAATGAAAGGTGGTTTCAATTTGGGAAAATAGTCAACTCTAAGCTGCTCGTAGTTTGAGACTCAAATATTCAATGTCATTGCCACACTTCTTGTTTTGCGATATTTCTAAAACGCTACATTTTGCTGTAGTCTAACGTGGAAGAGCCTGTGTGGAAACACAACACTGGCCCTGATTACAATAGAGTGGTACGTGTGCAGTGGAATAGCTCTGACAGCGTTGTCTTTCTGTTGGTACAGTGAGTGACACGGTATGTTAATGTGACATTATATTGTCTAGTCACCTCCCGGATCGATTATTGTAACTCTGTCCTCTTTGGTCTCACCCAATAAATCCCTCCAGAAACTGCAGCTTCTCCAAAACTCTGCGGCCCGCATTATCACCAGGACGCCCTCCCGCCATCACATCACCCCCATCCTTCAACAACTTCACTGGCTCCCCATAAAACAACGGATTCACTTCAAAATTATCCTAAATACTTTCAAAGCTATCCATAACCTGGCTCCACCGTACATCTCTGACCTCCTCCACATCTCCACTCCCTCTCGCTCCCTCAGGTCCTCCTCCTCTCTCCAGCTCTCTGTCCCCTCTTTCCGTCTTATTTCAATGGGGGGCAGAGCCTTCAGCCGCTCTGCTCCTCAGCTCTGGAACTCTCTCCCTCCTGACCTCCGCAACATAGACACCCTTCCACTTTTCAAATCCAGACTCAAAACTCACCTGTTCAGACAATCCTACACCACATAACTCAGTCACCTCCAACACCATCAATCCAGTTCTGTACTGTGGGTTTTATTCTGTTGTTTTATTCTGTTGTTTTATTCTCTTGTACAGTGTCCTTGGGTGTTCTGAAAGGCGCTTTTAAAATAAAATGTATTATTATTATTATTTAGTTCTGTGTCTTCTCCTGTAATGAACCTTAGAGCTGAATGATAAACCGAGTTCAGAGGTTTTAACACTGTTGCTGTAGAATGGCATATATATAGATTGTCACGATATATAATGTCACCATAATCTAGAACTGAAAGAAATGTAGCCTGGATTAACTGTTTTCTACAATTAAGAGGAAAACATTCTTTATTTCTAAAGAAGAATGACAATCTGGCTTTAAGATTTTTTGTCAGCTCTTGTACGTGTTTGTTGAAGGAGAATTTATCATCGATCCAGATGCCCAAGTATTTGTAATGGGGTACTTGTTCAATCATAAGAAGGTGCATTAGCATATAGAATTGCATCATCTGCATATAAATGGATGCTACTGTGTTTTAGATCATGCCCAATTGAGTTTATATCAATTGTAAATAACAGCGGTCCAAGGACAGAGTCTTGAGGAACACCTTTATTAAGGTAAGAAAATTCAGATTGAAAGCCATCAGCTGAAACAGCTTGAGATCTATTTGTGAGCTAACCGGCAAACCATTTTTTAGAATTGGTATCGAACCCAACAGCATCCAGACGCTCTAAGAGAATACAATGATCTACGGAATCAAAGGCCTTTGACAAATAAATGTAAACAGCAGCACATTTTGCATGGCTGTCCAGTGCAATAGTACTTTGGTCGCAGCTGCGATAGTGCTATGTTCTGATCTAAATCCAGACTGGTAGCTATTTAAAATGGAATATTTGGTTAAGAATGCACTCACCTGGTTACTTATGAGCTTCTCTAAGAGTTTTGCTAGGCAGGACAGTTTTGAGATTGGACGGACATTATTCAAATAATT
Source organism: Chaenogobius annularis (assembly GCA_015082035.1). Lineage (NCBI taxonomy): Eukaryota > Metazoa > Chordata > Actinopteri > Gobiiformes > Gobiidae > Chaenogobius > Chaenogobius annularis. The sequence continues at coordinate 333,596 of BJKM01000092.1, read as the reverse complement.
TTTCAGGCCTCCTTTGTGCAAAGGGAGAACAAAAGCAGTTTTCCACAGTAAAGGGATACTTTCAGTTTGAATTGTGAGACAAAAAACACGAGTTAAAAAATGTACTATTAGTGGGGCTGATAACAAAAGTAACCTAGGTTCGAGGGTGTCAGCTCCAGTGGACTTTTTTGGATCTATAGCGAGCAACATATTTAATACTTCAAACTGTGTAAAGGGCTTTAGGGAAAGTACTTGCTCATCATGTCTATTTTCATGTATTTGGGTAGCAGCAACAAATGGAGTTTTCCAAAATGTTGCAGAATTGCCCTGAGATTCTGTGAAAGTTTTGACGTAGTAAGATGTTTTGGCTTTACGAACAGTAGAGACCTAATTATTGCGCATATGACAAAACTGATACCAATCTGCTGCTGATTTGGTTGAAAGTTATTGAATATTGAAGTTATTGAAAAGACAAATGGGGCGATATGGTCCCGTTCATGCTTGAGCTCATCTGCAGTGCACTTGACATTTTTGAGATGGTAGACAGCGAGAGGATGGCTCACTCTGCAACAAAGAATCCAAATATCAGACATGCTTGAAATAAATCGCAGCTGTTCTTTGGTCGTACAACGTTTCCCCACAATCGCAGACAAGCAAAACCGTGCCACACCCTGCGTTACCTACTCATTAATGTGGCTTTTGTTGGTGACCAAAGGAACCTTAACTTTAACAGTCTGAGAAATTACTATGTGACTAATTCTTTGGGGCCACTCCTTCAGCCAAATGATGAACGAATAAAGTATAGTCTGATTGTAAATATTTGTTTTTCTAATTGGTTGTTTAATTTCAGCAGCGAGCCAAAAAAACAAATATGTTAACATATCTTTGGGTGCCAGGCAAGGGGAACAAAGCGTGTCAATATTTTTCAACTACATTTGCATGAAATGGGTGTGCAGAAGGGAGTCACTCTTACTCCTCAATTTATTCCAACAGGTTTGACAAGAAATACATCCCCTGAGATATTGAACAACTGGGGAAGTTGGTGGAGAAAAGGCAAACTAAAATTCATCCATGCTATGTGAATGTAATATTGCATTTTAGAGCAGATGGATCCTGCTAACTGCTGCAGAGAATTACTTTGCATGAAGTGAGAGTGGGACAATGCGGAGGGTACAGGCATCTGGGCTAAGTAATGTTCTGGACACTTGGAATTTATAGACTGCCGCTGTTCACTCTCCAGTACAAAAGCGGACTCCATTAGAACAACTTGTCAAAGGCAGTAAAACTGAATCACTGAAACCTTTCCTCCTGCCACAAAAAGCTGTGAATATGTCTGTGAAGCTGAGAGCCACGAGTGAATGTAAGTGCCCTGTCTGTAACCTGTCCGCCTAACATCGTAAAAAGACTTTGCTGCATCAAATGTTACCAACTGTCTATGTACATGATTCCTATAAAATGGATTCTGTGCAACTCTGAGTGCACAGGCAGTAGTAACATGTCGGCAGCTGAACTCGTGACGATCTACGCTCCCCTAATGCCCCATAAAGATGATATTATAGCTCCATTTAAACCTCTTAAGGCTGATATTACTGTCATCTGGTGGCTGCTCATTACTGAAAAGCTGACTCAGATATTGGTCTTTGGAAAAGCATCATGGCAGCAAAAATCAGTCAATAACATCAATATCCTAAAAAGAACATATAGCCTATAGCCTTTTTTATGTTAAAAATAATTAGTGCCTGAAGTGTTTTGATCTTGAAACAAGCCATTCAAAAACATTTTCCATCTAGACTTTAATGATTCAAACACCCTGTTTGCACACTTGAGCCTCTGCAGCCCAGAGCTCACAACAAACCCCTTTTCATTTAGAAATTGAATTTGACGATTTGTAATTATATATGTGCACTCTCTAAAAAATAGAATTGGTAAATGGCTTTTATTTGAATATCGGAAATAGGTAACAGGACAAATGGGATGATAAACCTGTTTTCAATGCCAACATTCATACATTGTCTGTATTGGTGGTCCAAACAGGGGCAGCAAAATTAGATACAATTTCCAATTATATTTTTCAGAGAGACATGTGACCATTAAAATGTATGTCTGCAATTTATCATGTGAAATATATGGGGTTAATTTCACTTTTCCAAACTAACAAGGTGCCTGGTGTTAATTCATGATAGGCCTGTAGGTATTCTGGCCTTATTACAAAGATTTGTCTGCGTCAGTGTGAATTCCAAACCGTCTGCACTGCTCCATTCCTCTCACTCGAGGGAAGTTAAATGTTGGATGTGTTCTGTGCTCTTTCTCTGGATCAGTAATCTAATGTTGCTCTGGTACTTTGTCATCGGGGACAGACGGACAGAGGGATGGCTCAAGTGCTCTCACTGTCCACACAATGACCACACAAGGATTGTAGATGAGGCTTGCAAGTAAAATTGTTTGGTTTAGAGTTAGCTTGTTGAAAACCAGTTTGTTTGCACCGGCTTTTAACACAAGATAATATTTACAAGATATATTTACTTATTTTTCTCTATATTTTATCAACTCTTAAAGCACACAGGTATTGGATTAAAATAATATAATGACTGCGACATCTCAAAAATGTATTTCATCAGCTGGTTAAATGAGTTATTCTGCTTTCATTTGGAACATGTATTTAAAAGCATTTATCAATAGGACGAGGATGTGTGAAGAGATATTTTTCTCAAGGTTTGGCACATTGCAATCTTCAAAGTTTTTTCTTACTTCCTATATATCGACCTCCCACTACTAAAACATTTTTGTAAAAATAAACTGTATGTAGAAGTTTGTTTCTGTCAGTGAGCCAAGCTATTGCTTTAGGGTCATACATAAAAAAATAGGTTCATCTTGGCAAGGGTCCAGTTTAGAGCAATATTTTAAGTGTTTACAGCAGCAAATGGCACTCAGAACAATGTTTTCTTGAGATTAACTGCAAAATTGTCAAACTGCTTCTACAAAACTATTAATATCTTTAAAATACGTATATATATTTATGTAAAATATAATATATAATCAAGTGTAAACACACTGTACATGACCAGATAGCAAAAAACTAAAATTAAAAGATCATAAGTATCACAGAAACATCTGGAGAAACAAAATGACGGCACAATCAAAGAAGAGTCCCATCTAGCCTATAGTCTGTCAATGAGTCCATTTTCAAATTACGTCTGTCCACTAAGTAATGTCCTCTGTGATGTCCATCCAGTCTTCATTGTCGGTGCAGTTTGTGGGCAGGAGGATGCTCCAGAGATAGCCAAGTTGATTGTGTCCATGGCAGGAGTTTTAAGGGCCAGATTTACTAAGACAGGTGATAAATTGTGAGTACTATTTGCGTGTTGCACCTTATTTACCATTAGAAACTGCACATATTATTAGTGGCGCAAATCTGATATGTAAATGAGTTTCCTGCGTAAGCAAACGAGTGTGTGCAAATGTGCGTGTGCCTCGGCTGTTGCGCCTAAAGCTGGCCTTACACTGTTAGATTGTGGAGCCAGTTTTGACACGAAGATTAGTCGCACGACAATTTCACAATCGTGCTGAACTTCGGCTCCTTTGTGCGTCTGTGTCGAGCAGTGTTTCCTGAAATCCGTTTGATTGACTACATTTGTGAACTGCTCCAATTCAGATGAGAATCCATGGCAAAGTGTCCCAGGTAAACACTATTGTTTTATACTGTTAGTCCTGAACGTGTCATTCAGCTTTCATAACCATGTGCAATACTGTTCAATACTGTTATACTCCTGCAATACTGTTATAAACTCCCTGCAATACTGTTATATACTCCTGCAATACTGTTATACTCCTGCAGATACTATCTATACTCCTGCAATACTGTTTATACTCCTGCAATACTGTTATACTCCTGCAACAACCTGTTTATACTCCTGTGCAAATACTGTGACTTACACAATGTCAATCATCCTGGTGCAATATTTTCTGTCCATAAAACAGCTGTAAATAAGAGTGTTATTATTATTAAGATTATAAGAGCTTTCTTTTTCTAAGTTACCTGTTTTTATTATTATACTGTGCATAATCTGTTTCTGTACCCTTTGTTGCAACACTGAAATTTCCCCATTGTGGGACAAATAAAGGTGATCTTATCTTATCTTATATTGGTAAATGAGCCATGCACAATCATTTGAAATCACATTAACACAATCATTAATTGTGTGAAATTTCCAAACAGTTTTACTCGTTGATAAATATCTGACAGCGTTCCCTAAACAATAATATTTTGCATTTTCTCTGCCTCAAATTTTGCTTGTTGGAGCAAAAATGCCCTGTTTTGCATATTCACTAGGTCCCATTAGCAATATCTGCGCGTCCACCTAAGAGAGACGCCAATGTGAACTGCGCTTACTTTTTGCTCCACTTTAGCATGCGTTCAGTAAATCTGCCCCTTGATCTGATGTCTCTAAAAATAACAATGTATAATTCCCCCAACCATTTTTAGACATGTATAACATCTGAAATCATATGTGCCAGTAGCTGCTGGAGCTCCTCCGAACCATCACTGAGGATCTATAACTGACACAGAAATCATGTTTTCATGGAATAATCCACTGCTTTATTATTGCTTTCTATTTTCGTTTTCCTGATAATTCACCCTTAGGTTTTCTATATTTTCCAAAGATCGCGTCGCATACTCGTGTGCCATAAATCATGAAGAGAAAATATTATTTTAGCTTGTTGAAGTTTTCTTTTAATTATTAATGAGAGTGATCGCACATTATTCTTACATAGTTCTTTTCCAGACACATCGATTCTTGCGTTATTTATTCATTCCTGCTGGCCACAGCTGCCCTGGTGTGTCTTTCCCTGGACACCATTATTCTGTTGCAAGAGTGTTCCACTTTGCCAACAGGTTGGTGGACACGCACTCTATACTGCTTTTATTGTGTCTTTAAGATCAGTAGCATCACAGTTGTTATTACTAAAGGAACAAGAATAATACACATTCTCCTATATGTGTTTGCATTGCGTTCAATAGTGAACACATTCTGGCTGTGGACATCCATACGTCAGTGAGAGCTTCTTACCTCCTCTGTTGAAGTGTTGAGCACAGGCCAGGCTAGAAGAGATGAAATTCTATTGAGCGGCTCAAACACAACAACCAAACAAACAGAGCCAGGAGGCTCCCTATCAATCAAGGTTGTGTCATGAACAGGATAAACTGTCAGTTTCAGGACTGATCACAACATAATCCTCAGTAAAAGATGGATGACCTTGCTGCTCGACATGTGGGCAAGCATTGACCCATATGGCACATCCATGAAACTTTATACACTGTGGCTGTGTTCGAACGTCCACGCATTCTCTATAGTCGGAGTCGGACCCAATAGTAATGGTGGTGTGTTCGATGCTCACACGACGGGTCAAAGTAGGCCACAATGCAATGCAAAAAAAAGTTAGAAGCACTTTCATTTGGATATTTAACAGACAGTTCAGCAATTTATTTTTGCATCGGTGTCATAACCCAGCTCCATGCCACGACAACAAATATGCCAAACAGCAGATGCAAAGCTAAATAAACTAACAGTTTCATGGACAATCTCAACAAGGAAGAAGTAGTGAGCTGAGAGCACTGTATATTCTGTTAAATAGTGCGCACATTTGGACACACGTGCATATGAGAAAATGAGACTCGTGATTCTGCTGTGACAGTGGCCATGTGTAAGTGACTGGGAGATGAGAGGACATGACAGTTGTGATGCTGGGTGTCACCTAAAGGGACGCCTCCGAGAGTTTTCAAATGGGACACAGCGGGAGTGTATGCAGAACATTGGTAGGCTTTACGGAGGTCTGGAGCAGAAGCCTCATGGTTTATTGAACAGGCCTGTTGACACTGAATGCATAAACACAGAGTGGACTGTGCAGGGCTGTAATCAGATAAAGTGATGCTGACTGAGGTCTCCCGTACGTCCTCATACCTCCACTGCGCAGCAAGGTGACAAGGGTTTCATCCCTATCTGTAATCAAAGTTATATCTTTCAAATGTTTCCTCACTCAAAATATGTGTGGGCATTCGACTTCTTTTCATTTGCAATAACCTGCACTGACACACTAAAACCAGCCACCCACACGTAACGCAGCGTCAGGAGGCTTTGTCTGAAGGGTCAGTCTTTGTTTGCCTGTCATACTCATCTTGCTCCTGCTCTCACATTCTATTCTGACACAAAAACACTGGGGATGTGTCTTTGGAAAAATGAACCGAGGGAAACAAACATGCCATTTTAATACACATGTTTTTGCAGTGAGAACGTAAAGGAGATCTCCACCTGCCACGTGTGTGTGAGATGAGCTCAGTGTCGCTTATGCTCTGTCGTGAAGGGGACTTGGCGCAGTCTGTACATGCTGATGAATATGGAGATAGATGAAAGAGCAGAGAGAGGGCAGGAGTTCGTATTGAAGATAATCACCATGTTTAATTACCACCACCATCATCTTTGTGGATGTTCTAATAAAACACTCAGCAGTACAGTGTGATGGATAGTTTAACATAGCAGCTCAGTTAGGTATCCACTGGAAAACGTAAGGGCCAGCTCATGTTTATGGTCAAACATTGTTAGATAAATGATCGATGACCAAAGGATGTTTCTTTATTTTTTAAATGTCAGCTTTTTGAAAGGAGCCAACCTTACAATGCTTTGAGGAATCGTCATCTCAACGTTATCTCTGGCCATATCTCTTAACATGCTTTGAATGATCGAGAGGGATTCTGAGTCTGTCTGATATTTAAATGTCAGCTGTTTAAAAGGAGCGGATGTGACAACAAAAGCTCATTTCAAGGAGCTGCCAGTGTCAACGGTCAACTCAACTCTTATCTCCTGTCAGATCTGATACAAGACCTCAGAATTGCGGCTGTTTCCCTCTCGCCTAGTAAAGCAGCCTGATTCTCTCTCATACTGTACTTGAAGAGGGCTGAACACTGGTGTGCCCCGTGAGGAGCCCAGTGTCCCTGCGCAGCACCCATTACAAAGTACAAGAGGAGTAAATGAGGTTATGTGGGCTGGGTTTGTTCTTGTTTGTTCGAACTGAGCACATCTCACTTCAGCATTGACTAGAGGCGTGACATTATTGACTTTGTGAAGTAGACAATGTTCTCTGCTCCTAAGTCATTGTGTAGGAGCTTCAGGGCCGCAAGAATGAAGCATTCTTCACAGATTTGTTCAGTGGTTACAGTACTAAGGCTTGAACAGACTACTGCAGATTCTCAATATATCAATACATGGGCCACAATTCGCTTTGGAATCCAGTCCGGTTTACTAGTCTCCTACAGTGGTTCTCAAAGTGAGGATCGCGAGGCATGAGCTGGAGGTCGCGAGATGACATGGAATATGTTTAATTTAATGATTATGACACTACATTTAAACTTTATATTTTATGTCTTTTTTATTTATGTCAAAATACTTTCTGATTTTAAATGTCTTGCAACTTGAAATGATCACAGACGACAATTTAATTTGGCAGTGGGGGACAGGATGGGAAAAGTTTGGAAACCCCTGATCTAGTACACTCTTCTGTATGCAGAGGAAATATAATCGTGTCACTTCTACATCCTCTGCTTCCATGCCAACCTCAAAACTAAAAGGCAAATCTCTCTCTCATCAGATTAATAGGGTTTAAATTGATTCTGTAAAAGTCTGAGATGTTTGTCAGTCCTGTGTGTTGTTTTGTTCACTGTTTTAAACCTCTAACACCCTATTATTTAAGTTACCGTTGGTACTCTTCATGTCACAAACAGTTTCCGGCACATGAATGTGCTATAAAATAGGACTACATTTATTTTTTTAAATTTCTAAAATGTTTTTGTCAACTCGTCTTGTGTCCAAATATGAAAAAAATAAAAATATGGGCAAGATATGGGCCATTTTGTCTCTAAAAATCACCCTTTTTTTAGAGGCCAAAAACACAAATATAAGGCAAGGCAAAGAGAAGAGTGCAAATAAAATTATTGCACAGCAAAACAAAACTGTTTTTTAGCTTAGATGTATGTGTTTTTGAGGCATCATTGCACCCCTGCTGGCCGATTGTAAAAATTGCATCATGTCTATATTTGACTTTATTGCATCTTTTAATGCATAAAATCATCCCAAATCAGATTAGTTTTGGAGAAATGGTTCACATTGCAAATAAAATGTGACTCCAATCAGTTTCATGTGTGAACGCAACAACCCTGAAGTGTCTGACGTGGAGACGAAACAGGGCAAGACCAGGAGTTGTGCTGCTCTCACATTATGAGACAGGCTATAATGAGGAAGCACCGTGTCAATACAAGCCTGTAGTCATCTTCATCTTTTGTCTTAAATAGACAAAAGTTGATATTTTGTCTTTGTCACATTTTACAAAACCAATTCAGTTTTGCTCTTTCAAGCGTTGCCGTTGTTGTCTGGCGGGCGCTTGAAGGTTTAATGTGTTTAATTCCTGTCTTTTCCAATTATAAAGTGTGGCACTTATAGAATTTCAGCAAACAACTCAGATTTATGTGACCTGTGTGTTCAGGCAGATCCGATTCAAATCTGATTTCGTACCACATATGAACGTGACCTGGGTCGCATTGTAAAAAATCTGATTCGGGCAGATCCAGGTCACATTTGGGCAAAAAGAATCAGATCCGACCGTTGCGAGAAAATTGTTGCGTGTTGCTGTGACTTAACATAGAAGAAACAGGAAATGAAGGCGTTTCCCTTTTGACATGTAAACCAGCATGTATGTTTTTACATCCTTTCAATGTTAATTATATCAAGTTCATCTGACATTGCACATTATTGATTGATTTTGTTTGCGTTGTATTGTGGAGAGTCGTGGTTTGACAAATAGATACTACATTAAGTATTGTTTGCCTTGCTGGGTAATTCCGCTGGTAGCTTTCATGCATGACGTCATATTTTGGTTCCGCAGGCCCCGCAGCTTTGTTAGATCCTAGTATGCTTCCTCAATTAGGTTTTCTATCTTTTTACTGCTTGATTTGCTTATCAACCGTTATTGAACTGGGCAACGGTGAACCTATTCACTTCTGAGTCCACACAGCATCCCCTTCAATAGTACGCCTAGGAGAATAGATATTAGAGCAGGTAATGCGTCATTATGTGGCGCCGCCCTGCAGGTGTTACCGCATTTATTGAAGTGTCAGAGTGGGAAGGAGAAACCCTGACGTTTAGCAGCCAAAATCATCTGTCTTCCTTAAATATGTATATTACAAAGACTGAACAATCCATCATCACATCGCTGCTCACTAAATCGTACGGAAGAAATGGTCTACTCGACACATATTGTTTTAGTTGGTGAAAAATACAATGTTGACAGTTTAGAAAATTTAATTAGCACTCTTTACCCTTGAAAAAGTCACACTTTAATGCGTTGAGAACATTTTGTGTCCAACTTTGAACAGCCGTAAAATCATCATTCAAACATTCGTGTTTGTTCCATTTTAAAACCCAGGTTCATAGAACTACTTCTGCTTGACACATACTACATATAATGTATATTACAAATATTTATAATATATTTTTAAATATAATTTTTAACCCTTTATTTGCCATTAAACAACGAAAACACTGTATAGCTATTGGGAAATCACAAATACTGAAAAAATATCCAAGAATGCATTGCAAATTGAATGAGCTTTATATTTTTATTAGCCCTTGTTGACATGTAGTGAGAGATTTTATACAAAATAATTGTGTGTCCTCTACTTCAAACATCAATAACTATAGATTCATATTTCTTTCTACTTTACACATACATACCAAATACATGGTAATATTTTAACCCGTGCTATGGAACGCTATTTCAAAAAAGTTGAGATGGCGAAATTGAGCCCTAATCAAAACTGATTAGGCTGAGGGAAATTAGAGCACCATCCATTAACCACAGAATAAATGACATAAAAATGAAAAAGCCAAAGGATCCTAAAAAGTCCAGAGGCTGAACATAAGGCTTTTTAAGATTAAAAATTAAAATGAAATCTGCGCACTATGTGGGAATCAAAACAATCTTTAATCACTGTAGAATGTGCTGTGCTGTTAACAAATCCACATTTCATCTTCTATTATCCACCAGATTCTGCTGTTGGTAAAAAAACAACACAAACCAAAGTTTAAAAAATATATATAAGAATTTGGAGAGTTCTAATATTCAAAGGGTATTTGGAAAGGATTCTCTGCGACAGCCTGTGCAAATCTACACTGGGAGTGACAGAAAGTGAACAAGGATAAAGTGGTTCAACTTCCTCTCTTCCGTCAGTCTTGTCAACCTTAGTTATAGCAAGCACAATACCACTGTTTGGTTGCGGCTCTCGGGCTATATTTTAATTCTGTGCGTTTCAGTGAATCGACTGTTAGATGCATATGTTACGGTGTAGTTCTAGTCTTCTGTTTACTCTGATGTGGTTCTTTTTCCATTTTGAGTTTCATACGCATAGTATATGGATATTTGGAATATTGTTATTTTTGTACTACATTTTTGTTTATGCTTGTACCCTTCTCATTCAATTCAGCAAACATATCCATTCTTGTGTATGTCAGTATTTCACTGTTTCTTGTGAGCCTAACTTTTATAGAAGGATTAAAATCATCTGCCGTGCCAAGACCGGAGGAAAAAAACATTAAATAAAAGATTAAAGATTAAAGGATTGAAGTATTTCTCAACCACGAGAGATGCTGTGTATCATCTTTATCGAACATACTGTTTATCCGAAAGCATGGAAATGTATACAATTACCGTTTCTCACAGAACAGTCATCCACATTGCCTGTGTAAAAGTATAAAACTTTGTGCATTGAGTACTGAGTAAAAACATTTTTGAATTATTTTGAGATCATACAAATACAGATATAATAGTCTTCCAGGAATTCTAATATTTGAACTTGAAACTTGAAGAAGCATAAGATTATAGTTTCAATATTACTGTTGATGTGTCCCATCAAATAGTTGCATCCAGCACTACTGGCTTGCCATTTGAACAGAGTCTGACCATGTGAGGTGTTTGTGGGTGATTTTAGCCACTGCAGGAGTTCACCGATCAAAGGAAAGCCCAACAGCTTCAGTTCACATCAAGCCAGAAATAGTAAATATAACAGTGGTATCACGAGGTACAAGCTGCAAGTCTGGAACTATGGGATCAAACAAAAACAAAACTATTTCTTTATGAGCTACAGGCTTATAATAAACAAAATACTTCCATATTTTTCAATTGATCTCACTTGGAAATAAATTAATTGTTTTTAATCTCAATATCTACTTGTTGTGCAAATAGTATTTTGTAATCATTAAATGTACTGTACGAGGTGTAACAGGTGGTATATTCCCCAACTGGACTGGGCCACTTTACACCCTTGGCTATCAAAGATCCCTGGGATATATTCCCGGGCTCCAATCTGGGGTTACCCTAGGGTTAATTTTATGGCCTGCTACTTTTGGCTATTTTTTACACACAAAACAAGGCTAAATTAAAACATTGTGATATCCATTGTAGTATCCACATGAAACATTTCAATTTGATATCTCTAAATCCATCCATCTTCTTCCGGTTATCCGGGGCCGAGTCGCGGGGGTAGTAGTCTAAGCAGGGACTCACAGACGTCCCACTCCCCAGATACTTCCCCCAGCTCCTCCGGGGGGATCCCGAGCCGTTCCCAGGCCAGCCAAGAGACACAGTCCCTCCGAAACACCTCCCCAGGGAAGCGCCCAGGAGGCGTCCGGAACAGATGCCCGAGCCACCTCAACTGGCTCCTCTCAACGTGGAGGAGCAGCGGCTCTACTCTACTAGGAGCTCCTCCTTAAATGTATTTTTTGTTTGTTTATCTTATTTACATATATAGTTCTGCCTTTGACTCTTCCCATGTTTTGGATCCACTCATATCTCTGCCCTCAAACAATCTCCCGTAAACTTGTCTTGTGCAAAAGGAACAATGTCACATACGGTCTCCACTGGATACCACTGTCAGCTGTCATTTGAAGCCAGTGTCCAGAGCACCTGACTCTGCCTGAACTTGTGTTGTGTGAGTGTGTGCTCCTCCATGTCTCAGGAGTGCTGTATTTAGTTGCTCAGTTTGTTCATCTGCATTTAGAACCTGCTGCAGAATAATGGCACAGGCTGAAGGTCCTCTCTCCTTCCCTCCTTTAGCCTTGGGGAGTTTTCATGACTTCCACAACAAAATCACTTTTTAAAAGTTCACTATATGTCAGGGAAATTTATCTAGCCAAATTGTGTCATAACGTTTTGGAAAATAATTCTTTCTGACAATTCAATATTAAACTGGTGTGCTTTTTATTTTTATTTGGATCTTTCCTTAACTTTACACTACTGAACAATCTTTGTCTAACACTGTCTGCACTGACCCTCAGCTTTGGAACAAAACACAACTTCTCATTTCAAGAAAGTAATACCTCTAAAGTCATTCCTGCTGTCTCTCAACAACAAATCATCAATGAATATAAAAAAAAGAAAGTAATGGACATGTATTGTAATCCCTCATTCGTCCAGGAGTGTTCCATTGTAGAAAAAGATTCAGTTGTTGTCATCTGGACTCAGTTTTAGAAAAACTAAACGTTTCGACTCTCATCCAAGAGCCATTCTCAATCTGTGAAACACGTCTGAGAACTCAGGTTTATATCCTCCTCTGTGTAAACCCTGTCCACAGTGCAGGACCTCCTGATAATGGGCGGTCAACAAGAGTTGAACTGTCCTGGACTTCTACATTCTGCCAATACACCCATGTATTAGCTTACTCTGTGGTATTAGAGCAGCAGCCTTGGAATTATAGGAGCAGAGCAAGTACAAAGCCTTTAGATTTTCTGCAGACATTTTTGGATGTTGCACTGTCCAAAAGTACATTGGATCTGCTGCAATCTGATTGGGATTTAATCCTGGATACACTTGAGTCCAGGTTATATGTGCTGTCTATCACAGGCTGACAGGGCAGAAGAACCTGTTCCATAAATCTGGCGGAGGTGTAGATGGAGTGAGTGTGCGGCTGTGGTTGTCATGTCTTGTTATCCCTCTCAGTTCGAGTGGTGTAATCTCGTAATCTCACCTCTGTCTTTCCTCTCTTTCTTCTCTTGGACATGGCAACATGCTCCAGTAACGGCACAGTGGCAGAAGGGCTAATAATCTAACCGCACAGCAAGAAGGTCTCCCCCTGCAGATTCGACTCCTCAGCCGACTGGGCCTTTCTGTGTGAAGTTTGCATGTTTTTCCCTGCTGCGGTCCCACGCAAGCCTAGCTCAAGATCTGGAGATGGAATCTCTGCACTGCTCGTGACAATTTTCCCTACCTGGACAATAGAGTTAACCTTAACCTGTACTTAAGGTTAACCTGAGCTTAATAAATGGAGGAGAAGGCTGATGAGCAGCCGCCCTCCTCTAGAATGTTCAACTTTCTCTTCTTGGTCAATTTTTCACAGCTCTTCAAGTCTTTAACCCTATCTTCCTTTGACCTCTGTGAGGTCACTGACTCACACTTTGTATCTGCCCTGTCCATTTGTTCTGCCACAGGGTGGTGCAGTGTTTTGGGAAACGGAAGGGGGCTCCTGCTCTGAAATTGCTCGCTGCGAGTGTTGACGAGTTGTGCAGGTCTGTGCTCTGTGGCCCTGTCAGAGTGATTGATGAGAAAGTCTCGCTTGTGTTCTTGGCAGGGCAGAGATTGCCACCCCTCCTGGCTGTGCTGATACACTTATCTAGGTTTAAAGCGGAGACAGGAGAGGGTGCCATCTCTCTGCAATGGTGTAAAGCAGCAGATTAGGCCACAGCGCATCACCATGCCAAAGGAGATTGAGCGAGAGTAAAGGCACAGGCTACAATGTCATGTGAACACACACATACTTAATGAGAGTGTGAGCGAGCCCAGCGGAGGTCTGCAGCAGGAGGAGCAGTGGGACAAGTGCATGTTTTCTGCTGGATGTTCAAAAAAATCAAAGAAAAAGTCTCTGGCTAAATGGACTTGACAGGTCTGCAGTGAGACCCACTGAAGAATGATGTTCCACCTCACAGAGCTGTTCACGTTTATTTCTGCTCTTCAACAAATGCACACAGAGTCAAAGGGGACCAAAAAATTTTAAAAAAAAAAAAACACTGCAAATAGAAGATGACATTACTTTCAGTTTGTTTTGTTTGTATTTGTTTGTAAATTCTTTAGTATATAATGTGAGATTTTTTGGGAATTGTTCATAAAATTGAAAAAAAAAATCATTGTTGCACGATATATATGCACTTATATCTTTGAGATCAGAATCAGAAAAGGTTTATTGCCATTGCTAATGGACAAAATTCACAAACATAGGAACTTGTTTCGACATTAAGGTGCAACATACAACACTGAGCAATAATAAAAACAACATATATGAAACATAAATGAAATCAAAAGGGCATGCACTCTGTACACAAGAATTTACAGATGTAGATTCAAATGTAGATTCATAGATTTGTAGACTTTTGTTGTTTGATATGGTCCGCAGAGTGTTTATGTATTTATTCGTTTAATTCATATTCTAGTTGCTTGAAGACTATGTTATACTATGGGCATTTAAGTGTACATGATTGTGTGCTTGTGGTGCGCTGCGGGGTCTCTCTCAGCTCACAATGGGCACCGGATTTGAAAACCAATGACTGTTTGTCGCTCTTGAATCACTGCACACATGCTGTACTCCCTCACCTGATGCTGTGAGCGTGCGCGGCTTAAATACATGTGCATCTGTTTATAGCCGCTATCCCGGGCATAGCACTTCAAATGTCTCTTCCCGTACAAGATTTGAGCTATTTCAAATCATGTCGGATTCGCCACCAGTAAGTAATCCTCACTTAGTTACAATATATTCATGTAAAAACAATAGTAAGTTTTGCTACGCATGCATCAATGGTAAGTCCAATTTGAGATTTCAAGGCTCGCCATCACATGAATAAAGCCCTGAGGCAAACCCCCCTCCTCTGGAGCCCCTCGCCTGTTCTCAGAAACCTATAAGACTGTTTTCCTCGTCCTCTTGCGACCTTCAGCTCTTGTCTGTTTTCATGTACAGCGGAGCTAAAATAATGAGGACAACGGCAAACTGGGGAAGCAACATTCTTCTACGCATGTGCAGCTATTTGCAGGAGTTTTTGGACCAGTCTACCAAGGAGCAGCTGCCCAAAATTGGTAAACACTACAAACTGGATATTGAAAGTAAACAACTGAAGGAAAATGTGAAGTTTATATTGGTTGCTAATTTGATTGAGGTAGGGGTGCTGGAGGATAAACCACGCAGTTTAACTTTTGAGCTAAGGCAATTAGAGTTGCAGTTTGAGATTGAAAGGTTGAAATTGGAGCCGATTAAAGAGGGCAGATAACGTGAGTAGGACTGGTCCTCTTTTGCATCTTTGCATAGTTCTGAAAACACATTTGATGTAATTGGAAATTTGCATTTAACTAAACCAGGTCCAACCCCATTGAACAGACTGAACAGGAGGAGGGTCGGACATGCTCTATGCGCCAGAGCGCACGGCCCCAAAAGTCCATTTGCTGTTGAGCCAGAGAGGCTCTCTGTCTCGCAGCCGCAGACAGTGATCACATTCTGCATCTCACTGCGCGGTCTCAGGGTAAACAAGCTGCACACATGCATACCCAGAGCCCTTCACCTCTAATCAGCTTTTCCTCTGTGCTGCCCCCTGAGGCTCAGCCTCTGGCCCTAGGAATTGAAGAGCTGGGCACTTGCCACGTGGCTTGATTTACTGTGTGAACTTATAGAAATGACACATTTTCTGATTTTTGTTTAAAAATAAATAAATAAAAGCAAATTGTTTCCCTAATTTCTATTTCGTTTTGAGATTGGAAAATGGGCAGTTTTCCGATTTTTGATTTCCCATTTCAATCAAATGGCCCGCAGGTACACGGACCCATTTTCTATCTGGCTTGTGCAAAGACATTTCAATATACAGTATATCAAAGATGAGCAAAAAAATTCAACTTTCAGCTATGCGTTTTTAGGAAACCAGTTCTCTGTATAGTGCTTAAGGTTAGAGGAAGAACCTCTATCCATTTTTGCACCAGTTGAAATTGCATGGTCACGCCATTGCACCGTGGAAGAAGAATTTGTCTCCTGGATATGACATCTAAATCCCCTTTCCAGCACAGAAAATTATTACTTTACTCTCACCATATCCACATTCCAGCATAATTCAGAGATATTACGGACTTCATGTCCCAAAATAAATCCGGTTTCATTTTTTATGTGGTCAATATCACTGAAAAAGTTCAAATATTTCATTATAACTTTTTAATATTGTTTTCGCAGTACTGACATTCCACTTCAGAAGTGGACTTCAGAATTATGTATTTGGGTCTCAAAACACCTGCCATGACCACAATAAATGGATACCTATGGAACATTCCTCTGGCAGCAAGGAAAAAGGCCATCACACAAAGAAATGCAAGACAATGCAAACTGAACAGATGATCAAAGGACAGGACTGCCATAGTAATAGACATTAGAGAAATTGAAGGAAAAAAAAAAAAGTTTGGACCAAACTATATATAAAAATATAAAAATTCGTCCAACTTTGATACATTCATCTTTATATTTTCCCAATACATTGCATCTTTCAGGGAGAATAGAATGTGGTTCTTATTTATTCATAGATCACTGAGAAGAAGCTCCGCCCAGCTCCACTTTATCATAACGACTTATAAATCAATATGTACCTATTAAAGTCTGATCAATCTACATCCCAAAATTAAGCCCACATCTTCCTGCCCACTCCACTCTGGGTTAGATCCAGATTCCTCCTGCCCCACAGAGACACTTTACCATCATTCAACATTGATATGACATGAATAATAGAAGAAGTACATTATGATGTAAGTGTGTCTGGTGACTCCACTCAGAAATGTGGGTGAGAGCTGGAGTGTGAGGCTTTGAACCTTTGACCCTCTGATCCCCCCACTAGAGACAGGACAGCTCCCAGCAGCCAGAAGCAAAGCTTAACCCCACAACTCTTCTGCAAGCTCTCTGGACTAAATCACTGCCTAGAGAATCACAAAAGACGTATTGTTATTGTCAGTGAACACGATTCACAAACTAAGAATTTGTATTGGCAATTCGTGTGAACAAAAATAAGTATGCAAAATAAAAGGATAATCAATAAAAAAAACCTTGATTAAACTTTCCATACAAACCTTGAACTGATCCATTCTAACTTCCTGATCTGTGTTAATGCAAAATAAGATAAATATTTATGGAAATATGAATAGTTACTGTAGGGCTTAAGCAAGTTCATCGAATAATTACAACTAATCAATTATTGAGTTAATCGTCAACTAATTCAGAAATCGAATGAATATTATCTGAACTCCAAATCAAGCAATGTGATCAGAGAAAAGGTTTTATGATTCAGACAGAGCAGGAAGCTGTTGTCAAGCGGCGTGACCTTGACTTCATCTTGGTTAGATTCTCACAATTTGATTGGAATGTTTGAGTTCTTAACACCTTCATCAATTGATTGAAAGAATAATTCATTAGTAAAATAATGTGTTAGTTGCAGCCCAAAGTTTAAGAAAAGTAGAAATAAGGAATTATCAAACACTTTTCTAGGTTATAAAGATTATCCTTTTTATTTGTACTAGATTATGTGAAAATCATGTGGTGATGATATAATAATTTCAAATGGACTTCACGTGCATGTTTTATTTACAACTATGGTTACATTTAGAATCTGCTTCTCTGGAATATTCCTGCGTTGGGATGTTGTGTCATTGCCAACATTTATCATGATATTGCTCTGTAACACTTTACACTCATATTGCACAGTCATTTTTTGTGTGTGTGTGACAGGTCTATTTGGAATAAATCAAAACTCATAGCTTAGATCACCCATTTTTTCTTGTAATAAAATACACAGTCACACAGAATTATGCAAAATATATGCCTTTATGTCAAACCTGTTCTTACCCATTGCCAAAGAAACATTTGCAGGCTCTTATTTAGCCACAGTGTGTAGCAAAGACGAGTTGCTACAGTCAGAGCCAATGGGCTGCTGCCCAAGAGTTTTACAAGTATGAACCGCTGCAAACACTGTTGACATTCTTGTGTGACAGCGCTTGTGTGTATCTGCTCTGATTGACTCAGCAGTGGGCTGTTTTTTGGTTCCACACTTTAGCTATTGTTGTCCACTAAAGTTGAATAAAACATATTTTAAATGTGGCACCTGTGTGTATACACCTATCTTATATCAATGTCACCACTTTGAGTGATAGTTTTATTGAATCTGTGTTGATATTGATGAATCTTAAATGTGAAAGTCGGAGGTCCTGTGCCCTCCATTAGAGACGTTACAGCTACATCATAATCCACTCTTCACATGGCATAATTCACACTGCTGTGTATAATACCTTACTTTTTTTTTCAATTCCTTTGCATTTTGTATCTAAGGGAAGTATGTCTCAAGGTTTGGCATGTTAATTTAGAGATTACCATCACTACACAGTCTTTGGTTTGTGGTTACTGCATGCTCAAAACTGCATAAAGGTCACTTGTAGCATTGGAACAGTGTATTATGGCCATTCAGTCAAGCTCTGTAGCTATTCATGCACTAAACAGTTGGACAATACGAAAATAAATAAAAATAAATCCTTTTTCCTTAATGATTCCTCAATTCTCCATAAAATTTTCAAAATGACATTTGGACATCTGCTGTTTCCCATGGGACTAACTGTGTAATTGTACAGATCTTTATTAGACGGGAGAAAGTCACAGAACGAGTCTGGTGATGATTTATGGTAGGGGTCACTAATAAACTTTCCTGAGGTCCAGTTTGAGAACAAGCAGAGTTCCGGAACTTCACACCCAGATAACAAGCTAATGTGGCCCACATCTGGCCAAGGTATGGCACTTGTGGCATTAATCCGGCCCGAAGAAACAATTGTTAACCAGAAGTGGGCCTTATATGAGATTACCAATATGGCCCAAATTTGGCAAAAATATACATGGGCCACTATATGGCAAAGATGTGGCTCTTCCATCATTAGTTTCTTTAGGTAGACCAGAGGTCAACCTAATATGGTCCACATGCAATGTGTGAAATATGGCCCAGATTTTGTAAAATACATATGGGCCACTATATGGCAAAGATGTGGCACTTTCATTATGGTTTCTTTTGGTAAACCAGAGGTCAGCCTAATATGGTCCACATGCAATGTGTGAAATATGGCCCAGATTTGGGAAGATACATATGGGCCACTATATGGCAAAGATGCGGAACTTCCATCCTTGGTTTCTTTGTGTAAACCAGAGGTCAGCCTAATATGGTCCACATGCAATGTGTGAAATATGGCCCAGATTTTGTAAAATACATATGGGCCACTATATGGCAAAGATGTGGCACTTTCATTATGTTTCTTTTGGTAAACCAGAGGTCAGCCTAATATGGTCCACATGCAATGTGTGAAATATGGCCCAGATTTGGGAGATACATATGGGCCCACTATATGGCAAAGATGCGGAACTTCCATCCTTGGTTTTTTTTGTGTAAACCAGAGGTCAGCCTAATATGTCTATGGTCCACATGCAATGTGTGAAATATGGCCCAGATTTTGTAAAATACATATGGGCCACTATATGGCAAAGATGTGGCACTTTCATTATTGGTTTCTTTTGGTAGACCAGAGGTCAGCCTAATATGGTCCACATGCAATGTGTGAAATATGGCCCAGATTTGGGAAGATACATATGGGCCACTATATGGCAAAGATGCGGAACTTTCATCAGTCTGTCTGTCTGTCCGACATATAATATTATATTGGTCCTAATGCAGAGAACTCGACCTGTGTAAAAAATACAGCAATATTATGCCAATACAGCTATAAAATAGGTCCACATTTCATGCAGAATCAAACTAGGTTTACACCACATGGACACAACCATTGGTCATTATTCTGTTTTACTTCACACTTCACAATCTTTACTTTCCACCATCCCTAGAAATAAAAAGAAATACACATGCACATTATTTGTAAATCCCCTTAATATACAGATACTAAACTTCATAATCTTGGTCAATTTACATTCCATAGTTGGTTCTGATATGCAATTTAATATTAACATTATCTTTAAAAGAAAATAATAGATAAATGAAAAAGCCCGGGATGAACGGGCTGCGGCGGTCGCTACGTTACTACGTCAAGCGTCAGTATAGAAAGAGCGCGAATTTTGAAAAGACGTCACGGAAATCTTTGACTGCTGCGCTGTCTCTTTCTCAGATTAAAAACGGGTTTTTGGTAAGTCTATATATTTTTTTAGTCACATCCGCAAATATATTGTTTGTCATTTAAATCCGTTTTGTATATTATGTTTTTGTTTCCGTCAGGGTTTTGAAGAGGGTTAGCTAGCTAGACTCAGCTAAACTCCTTGTATCGTTGCGTTTACGCCATAAACACGGCATTTTTCACCCTTTTAGTAAAAACTGCGCTTGGAGCGGGACAGGGGCTTCTGCGTGTATATAACATGAATGTATTAAATTCCATGGTGTATAAAGTCGTAATGGAGCCGGGTCCCTGTCCGCGCGGTCCGGACAGGGTTTATGCTTCTCCATCAAATTCACGCAGACCTCCACGACGCACACGGCAGCCAACCAGAAAGCAAGATTCGCAATTGGCCGCTGTGTGC
This sequence comes from Chaenogobius annularis, assembly GCA_015082035.1. Lineage (NCBI taxonomy): Eukaryota > Metazoa > Chordata > Actinopteri > Gobiiformes > Gobiidae > Chaenogobius > Chaenogobius annularis. The sequence continues at coordinate 312,958 of BJKM01000092.1, read as the reverse complement.
GTCGGGGAGGTCTGCGTGGATTTGATGGAGAAACACAAACCGGCCTTTATTCGGAGCGTTCAGCCAGCTCCGAGTTCAGAGTCCGCCTCCCATAAAGGTAGAGCAAGCCTCAGAGCCACCGTCATGTCCAAGCCTGGGCAGAGCGCGAGTAGTGGTAATAAAAGATAATGAGAATGAAACTTTTTATCTAAAAATATCGGTCCACATTACAAAATACAATTGTTAGACTTAAATTATAGCCAGTTGGGCATTTAAATAATGCATACATAATATGATATATATTATAATATTTCTATATATATTTTTTTAAATATTTACATTATACCTTTCTAAAGAAAATACATAAATGTATAATTCACTGGAGTTAAATATTAAACAAAAACTTTCTTTTTTTAAGCAAATTATCAAACAGCCAGCTGAAGCTCCCTCTAGCCGAAATTCACAGACCTCCAGACAGAAGATGAGGAAACTCAGCCAAAGAAGAAACAAAAAAGGATGTGAGTATATCATAAATGAAGACAATATGAACGTTACCATAGTATTCACAATGGTCAAAGTCCACTTCTGTCTCTGATTATTGATACATTTACCATAGAGAAATACATACCAACTGGTTTATTGAAGTTTTAATTACTAATGATTTGCAATTAACAATTGGCCCTGTGCATTGAATGGCTGTTACAAAGTTTATATTTAAATTTGCTAACAATAGCTAGGACTCAGTACTTACTGAGAAATTCATTTTTATAATGTTTTCACTGAGTTGGTCTGAAATGAATAAATACTAGATCAGAGGTGAACATTGAGTTGGGGTGGGCTTCTCTGACAACATGGGAAAGACAAAGTGAATTCTTCATCAGATCACTTTTGGTATTTATAAAGAGACATGTTTGTGTCTCAATGCGAACGCTAAAGCACACATAAGCCATCATGCACAGGGCCAGTTGAAGTGAGTATAATCATTATATCATATTTTTTTATTTAATTATCTCTGTGATTACTTGGCCCATCCACATGAAGAAAAAAATAACAACAACTGGCACATAGTTCAACATCGGAGACAGGGAGGAGACAAGAGGAGACAAGGAGGAGACAGGGAGGAGAGAGGAAGGAGAGTGGAGAAAGGAGAAAGGGAGGAGAGAGGAGGACTTATAGAATGTTGTGTTGTCATGTGAACCCTAACTGTTAAATTGTATGTTTATGTTAATATTTATATATTTTTGTTTTGTTTTTGTTTTAGATTTTATGATGTATAGCCACAGTCCGAGAAAATAAATTTACATCCCAGGCAACCAACCAGGAGATAGAACTCTTCATGAAAAAATGGGTACATCTTGCTACCGACAGCGATGGAGGAAGAAGGGAGAGAGAGGAGAGGCGTCGGAAAGAGAGGACTGCAGAAAGACCTAGAAGATTGCATTTGAGTCAACCATGCTAGCTGTTTTCATTATTTAAATATTAAAAATGTTTTGATAATTTAAGTGAAACAGCAGTTGTAAAATTTGTATTACCATTAATTTTCCCCACTTTTTCTCTGTTTGTGTTTGTGAACCGTTAAATATTGTTTTCAACATTGAGTTAAGTTTATTTTGAATTTAAAATAAACATACGTTTTCTAAAAGTTATAGCATGTTTATATCTAGTTACCGTTGTAAGAATATGCGTGTGCGCCATTATAATAATAATAACTAACAGATATTTATGTAATTCAGGTGTTAGTGCATAGTGAATTTGTGGACCACAAGCCTGTTGTATGCGCCAAATCTAGGCCAGATAGGGTCATTGCACTTCAGTGGACCACATTTGGCCCAGATATAGGCCACGTAGAGAGCCACATCTGTGCCTTAAGTGGGCCACAAGCTTTTTGTATGGTCCACATCTGGGCCAGATGGGGTCATTGCACTGGAATTCAGTGGGCCACATTTGGCCCAGATATAGGCCACGTAGAGAGCCACATCTGTGCCTTAAGTGGGCCACAAGCTTTTTGTATGGTCCACATCTGGGCCAGATGGGGTCATTGCACTGTATTTCAGTGGGCCACATTTGGCCTAGATGTAGGCCACGTAGTGAGCCACATCTGTGCCATAAGTGGGCCACAAGCTTCTGTATGGTCCACATCTGGGCCAGATAGGGCCATTGCAGTGTAATCCCGTGGGCCACATTTGGCCTAGATGTAGGCCACGTAGCAAGCCATATCTGTGCCATAAGTGGGCCACAAACCAGTTGTATGGCCCAAGTCTGGGCCAGATCTGACCACATGTATACTATAGGTGGGCCAGCTTTGGAACACATTCAGATATTCAGGGCTACTTCTGGTTAACAGTTGGGGTTGGTTTTGGTTCACATGTGGGCTTTATATGGTAACCGAATGTGGACCGCATTTGTGCCGTAAATCCAACACGGTATGTCAGCCGCATCAAAGTGTTGGCTCAGGGCCAGATATGGCCCATTGAAAGTAATACTACAGCTGGGCCAATAGTGGAAACGCATTTATACCGACGGTGGGCCAGTTGTGTGGTAAACGAATGTGGACCGCATTTGTGCCGTAAATCCAACGCGGTATGTGGGCCAAATCATAGTGTACGATGTGGGCCTTAACTGGGCCACAACAATTTTGCTATCTGGGCAGTGTTTTTGCCTATTTACCACTTTTGTATTATAATTATATGATTATATTCTAACATACACACAATTTAATGAATGATATAACAAATTGTGTAATTATGGCTTTAAAATAAATTGAAATGTTTTATTGCACTTTTAAATGTGGAGCAGAATTTTGCTTTTGTTTGGATCAGAACATCACACACTGGACTCTGACCAACTTTCCTCACAAAACAATGCAGCGATGTGATTGCCTTTACATGCAACATCTTTTACGCTCCTCTCGTTGCTCTTAAGAGCAGAACAGTTAAGGGCAAAGTGAACTCGCTCATCAGTCAGTGCTGAGCTTCTTTCATTATTTAGTCAGAACAGAACAGACATCAGACTGATCTCCTGCAATGTAAACGCTTTCTCACCACCGCGCTGTGATCTGGGGCACAGTGATGCACGGGCAGCAGGCTTCGTGCATGGGGTCTGCCTATTAGTGACCAGGGATTTATGGATTTAAAAACAAAATCAGAGCCACATCACAGAAATCGAGAATCAGTTATCGTGGGGATTCAGAATGAAGTGTTTGTAATGCTCGGAGTGGAGAGGCTTTTCTAACCTGCATTCATCAAACTAGCATGAATTAAGCTAAATGCTACCCAGGTATGTTTTTGATGAAGGAAAAAGTTAGAACATGGCTAAAAGCTCAAAAAGACAATTTTGCCTAATATGTGTCCTTTAAACATTTTGTCTTGAGAGGAAAACAGAACACTCCAGTGGCTGTGCTCATTCAGCTGGAACTGCTGTCAATCATCCGCGGAGCATGTGAGTGGCACTGGAAGAACATGCGTACAATGCAGCACTGCACCCGAACCTACTCAAACCCAGCTTGTCCTGACACCACAGCGGGGAAGTCGGGTCTGGAGAATCAAACTTTCACATTTCAGCACAATTGCATAAGCTACAATCCCCCTCTTTACCCCTCCCTCCTGTTTGTGTTTGCTGAGAGTTTGAAGCCACAGCAGTGCTGAGTGATGGACAGTCGGGAAGCAGCGTGAATGGAGTGTGTGCAAGAAAATGACTTTTCTCCTGTTTTAGATTGATATATATGTATGTCCAGAGAGGGAATGCTGAAAAGTGGAAGACTTTTACCCTTTTTCATCTCCAGGTGGAATGAGGAAGTATTATCTCTGAAAGTAATGCTGAGATTTGACAAATGCCAATTGTAATAATATTTTTATTGCACCAATTTGCCTTTTGACACAATCACGAGCCTAATTTGAATGGCATTTATCTGTTTTTGCAAATTAACTCTTTATTTTGCAAGCGTGACAAAGGTTTATTTTTAAGGGGACTTAGTAAGCCTTTATTTACAGGTACTTCATCATCATTTTACATTTTGTTCACTGTAGACCACAATATTGATGAAAAATGGCTTAGTAATTGAAATGGGTCCATTGACTTCCTGTTGAAAGGAAATAAAAGTTGTATATGGCATCACCATTCATTTGACGAAAGTCCGGGAGGCATCGGTTAGCGAAACGGTCATGTCTGAGCAACAGAGATAGATGATTTTACATCAATTAATGTCTATGGGCGGGGATAGGGGGTAGGTGAAAACAGAAATGTCCTGAGTGCTCGAGCCTCAGGTGCAGGACGATACAGGATTACTCAAACAAAAGGCAACTTTGAGTAAACGAATGATGTGGAAACACTGATGTAATTAAAGTTGATTTAGCATCAATATGACCCCTTTATCGTGGTTTTTTTTGCCTGTAGGCTTTATTAATCAGCATGAAAAGGGGGTGAGCAAAGGAACAACAAATTGTCTGAGGCCGGCCACACAGAACCTGGCATTTGAGAAATACTTTGGCCAGTATTCATGTATTTATGACCTCCTATCCCCCATGAAACGACCTCTTTTAGCTGGCGTTTCAAGCAGGGTTGTTATGAAAGAGGCTAATCCAATATCATCAGAATTGACGGTAGTATCCATTCCACCTTCAAAATGGCCGATCTCTGATATTGAGGTTGTATGGGATGTAGCATCTTTGTGTTGCACTTTACACTAAACGAAAATGAATTGATCTCCTACGCTTAGCGACGTTGGGCCTGGTTAGTGCTGTGATGGGAGACTGCAGGCGGCACAGAGGGCGGCAGCAGCTCAGTGGCAAGGGCGCTTTCCTGCTCAGACCAATGAATAGCGTTGTTGTGTCCATGGGCAAGACACTTCGCCCGCCCTGCCTACAGTGTTGAAGTACACTGGTGTGTGAATGAGAGTGTGATTGTGAGCGCAAATGCGGGACAAAGGCTTGAAATGAGCATGGCGACTATCTGGCGTGTTTACAGCATCATGTATGTTCATATACATGCACTGTCCTGACCAAATAAACAAATAATATCATTAATAATAAAAAACTTGAAGGCCATGTAAATAGTCCATGTCAAAGTAAGAAGTGAACTATTAGAATCCTCTAAATCTCCCGCAATCATTTGAATTGAAATGATCAAATGACATTGTAGAACCCTTTCCTTATTGTACCATTATCAACAATTCTCTCAGCAAAAGCTCTGACAAATCGTGACTAAATTAGATCTTTTGTTATGATTTTAGCACACCGAAATGAAATTGCTCGCACACATTTCCTTAAAGCTTGGTACAAATTGTGACCGTTTTTAAGAGGCGTTCTCGCTCCACTTACTCTGATTGCTTTCTTTGTGTGTTATGTCCTCTCACTATCACTTTTAATGACGTGGAGACAGAGCTGGGACACCACCAGAGGTTGACCACACAGAGGCACTCAACCACAAATGTGCTACAACAGCTGTCTGAATGCTGCTCCAAATTAAACTCTTTCACAGCCTGAATCCCACAAGAACATGCTCTTACAGCTCAGTGAAGGGGAGCAAAGCCAAATACAAGAAGTTGGGCTCTTTTAGCAGTTTTCTTTCATGAAGTGGCCATTTTCTAACTATCACCCTTTTTTTTTTTTTTTTTTTTTTTTTTACTATTGAATTACTTCCATGGAATTGCTTCCCAGCATCCAGTGATTTGTATGTATATAAGTAAATAAAGCATTATGGGAGTTTTGATATTCACAAAAAATAAAAGAAGCCTAACAATAGAAGTTTTTTTCCTGTTCGGAATAAATAATATCTTCCTATTGGGATCAAGCTGAACACTCATTTCATACATAAATGTCAAGTTGTTTATTATTAACTGTTATGCCTTTGCTCTGACACATTTTGCCTTGGTGGCAGAATTATTTGAAATTTTCACTTTATTACCTTTTCCACTTTTAATTACATACGCATGAGGGATTTAGAAAAACGCATTGAAGTACTTGAATCCAATGAAGCTAATTTATTTTGTCTTTTTTGTTTATTTATGCGTGAACATAGGGAGACTTAGGGCTTAGTGTTCGGTTGGAGCTTGTGGAGCTTATGTTGCTGTAGGCGTCCTCTTCCTCCTTAACAAAAAAACCCACCAACAGTTATTTTCACTGCCTTCAGACCATGACACCTTTCTGGTTTGCCGTCAGCTTGTGGCGGCCAAACAACACGGCTCATTTAGTGTGTGACGAGAAGATGATTCCCTTCTGTCTTCTACGGGTTCTGTCCAAGTTCAGTCTTAAATTTAATGCGGCTTCCGTGTGAGCGTGAACGCAGCCTTATATCAATCTTGAAACAAATTGCCCTTACTAACACCAAGTGAGCTCAATGTATGGTTTTAAACCACTGAACCATAGGAAAAAACACATATCCCTTTCTCTGTGGCTGCGTGTCATCATTTTCTGTGGCACTGCACTGGTGGTCTGTGCTTTTTATCTTAAGAGAAAGACTATTTTCTGAGATCATGCGTTTTCAATGTCACATCTGAATGAAAGAAAGTTGTTGGGCCCACACATTTAACTCAATGAGGGGCTTTATAGTATGAAATATTCAAATAGCCTCCAACAACATTTCATCGACCAGTTTGTACCCAGGCTAAAAGAGAAGTGTGGACTCACTGCTCTCTGTGTATTGACGAACTGAATAGTCAGACTCTACTTCATGGCTAATTAACTATTCTTGATTGTGTGATTTTTGTTTTTTTTGTGCTTCTTAAGTGTTATATAAGTCACCAAAAATACCAAAATAGATAGATAAATAAAATGCTTTTGGAACATTGACTTAAAAGGCCTTTTGTTGCAAAGAAAACGCACCATGTTTTTCCTTTGACACTGCCTTTCAGCTGAGTAGAACATCCAACTTTCAAATCTTCATGCATTCAATACAGAAGAATAGATAATTACTCAAGGTAAGTTTGTGCGTCGAGAACACATATAGAATAGAGCCATGCTGAACTAATAAAAACATCCAAAACAAATAATATAGTAGTCTTAGCAGTATAGAAATTGCCCTTGACGAGTGAGCCGTGTGGAGTATCTTCGTGTATGAACAGAATGTTAGCATGTTGCTTCTCTCGTTGTGAAATTGTCTTTTATTGTGTGATGAACAATCCCATTTTTAAGAACAAATGTTGAATAATGAGTGGTTTTGTTGTTCAGTTCATGACACGAGGTTTATGTCAAAGACTGTACGTTTGATATCATCTGCCACAGTGGTTAAAGAAGGCTTTGTCCACAGGATTACTGCGACTTCCTGCGGAGAACGGTCTCCGGGGTCTGAGGTCAAACTCATTCTGTGAGGCTTTGGGCGAACACAGTGATATTACAATGATAGCGTAATTGGAGGATTAAAGAACAGGAGATGATCGTGAATAAAAGAGTGCAGACTGTGGTTATTATGTGGTTTAATTTGTTGCTGATTGTCTCACAAATAAATTACACATGTGCAGTTTAAAATATGTGACCACCTTTTTATTTGGACCAAGTGGTATTTAGTTTTCATTTAAATGGGCCTTGATTTTGTTTCTTCTGATGTTTAGTTGATGTCTATTAGTGTCCTTATTTTGATTTTCTCTCTCTGGTTGTGTTGTGTTCTGTGTTCTGTTTATTCTTAGGAAAAAAAACAAAAACAAAAACATTGTTCAGATGAATACATTTGAAAGGTTTTCTGTTATCATTATGGACCACTCCTGGATTAATAATATCAAACAAACATACAATACATCCGATGAATTTTCAACAAGTTATGCAGAATCACAAACTTGCATGTTACTGTCCAAAAAGATGTTAAAAAAAAAAAATGGATCTGACCGCTTTACCGAGGATATTCACGTCGAGAGCAGGATTCGAACCTTCGACCTTCGGATCAGAAGATAAGCATGAGCACTCTTGCATGTGCACTTTTCAGGCTCACGCTGTCAAATAATCTATCAAAAGCATCCTGAGCATGAACCCACTGTAGAAAGATGTGTGACATGTGTGAGGCATCCATCAGCAGACAGGGCCATGCTCCGGACATGACAAATGACCACATCAGCTCCTCCTGTGACGCGCGGCAGGTTTCCTCTGACTTCAGAGCAAGTGTTCTGATGTCTATCAGCTCTAGGTGCATTCAAGCTTCGGTGTACACTCAATCAGGCAGAAAATGAAAGTGTCATAAAACTCATTGTAGTGAGGTCTGTGGCTGGGTCTGACTGTCCCCGGGTCTGACTGTCCCCGTCAACAGGTGTTATAGTTCTCTTTTCTTTGAGCTGCTTTGTGCTTCTTGTTGGACATGTTTCATTGACTTGGAAGTGTTTGCTGTGTGAAAAATCTATGGTAAAATACACATAATCAGCCCTGAGTTAAGGTGAAATGTTATTTACTTGTATAAATGTAACAGCAAATGTATTGTAAGTTTTTCATCATGTAACACTGTGGTTCTCAAACGTTTCACATCAATCAGGTCTAAAATTAGACTCATTTATATACAAGGAGATCATTTTTAGCATTCAAGTAAGCTAGATCTTGCTGAATATATTTGAGTAAAAATGGCCAGATATTGAGTGTGCTCTCTGTTGCTTGTTTGTGACTCCAAGAGCTCTCATTGGTAGTTATGAGTAGTGGTCAAATTAAGTTCCTAACCAGAAAAGATGATTGGGTTGTTTGGTTGTAGCTACTTCCTCTTGAGTGAAAGTATACTTTTTCACAATCACATTTTGGTTATTCTCAAATAACAGTTTGGTGATTCAGTACTATTGATAGATTGATAGATCTGAAGAGTTTTGTATTGATAGTGTTTACATTAGGATGGGAGCAACAAGCACAAAAAACAAAAACACACTGTGGCATATAATAATGATTCAGAACATGTTCTGAAAAAGTAAAAAGGTCCAGTAAAAAAAAGGCACAAAAAAAGTAAAGTTCCGGTAAACTGCCTTGGAGTCCCACAAGGCAGTTTACCGGAACTTTACTTTTTTTTGTGCCTTTACGGTCTTGTGGGATTTGACTTGTGACCAATTTTGACTACTTAAAACATGTTACTCAGATTTGTGTCACAGTTTAAGAAAATGAAAAGACTTAAGGTTGACCAACAAAATCTAACGGTCAAATGGAAGTCAGTCAGTAAAAGCAGCACCTGTGACATGACCTTTGTTTAATGCAAAGCCGATTTGTTCTGTGAGTACAGATTGGGACAAAAAACATATTGTGAGTGTTTTGCTTTCCAGGTATAGATGATTAGTTGATTGTATAAGATTTCCTCGAGGAACTTAGATACTGTTGAAAGAATTGCGATTGGTCTATAATTTGAAATAGTTAATGAGATTTGAAAATAGGGAGGATCTATTAAAAATAAATGGGAGAGAGACGGTCATTTTATTTTGACTTAGAAAGAATAGGAAAATGTATGCACATCTCAGTGGAGAACCACAAAATCACATGTTTGGAGCGAGTTCTGTTGGAAAAGTGAAAAACGATTTTTCATAACAGCATGTCAAAGTGCCCATTATTCACAGGGAACTGTAGAATGTCAGAGAAACTGTTGTTGCCAGAAGGTAAACCATTTCTATGTATTTTGTGACTGTCGCTGTTGCTCGGAGATATTGAACTGGAATCAACAAAGAGCTACAGACTATTTTTGGCATTGCCATTCCATTTGATTTCAGAAATATGTATCTGGGCCTTAAAACACCTGCAGTGGACACAATCAATGGATATCTTTGGCGCATACTAATGGCTGCAGGAAGGAAGGCCATTCCAAAAAAAATGTATGACAGACTGCACCGACAATCAGGGACTGGAATGACATTATAACTAATATACGGAATATGGAGAGGATTACATTTGGACTTGAAATTGGACAAATTCGACCAACTTTGGAACATTTGAGACGTTGGGAGTTTTTGTGCCTTACTTTTGATTGTCATGCCTTGAGAGCTGCTTGCATATGCTCTCTGCTTTAGTTTTTTTTTCTTCTTCTTCTTCTGTTAATTGTTCTAAAAAGAAAAAAAAGCAAGTGCCATTGTTTTAGTAATTAAAGTTCCATTCAAGTTAAGCACGATTTGTTTGGCCCAAAAAAAATCGACAGTACATTTATAAGCCTTTTGCAACTCAGCTGTTGTTTTATTTCTTTTTGTTTATCTTTGAAGCTGCTTTCTAGTGAAGAAGTTGTTTTTCTGCATTTACCCAGGGCATCTTATTCATGACAGTAGAGCAGCCACACAGAAGACAAAAGAATAGAAAGGACACCTGTTCTTTTTACATATCAAAACAACATAATGGATGTTACTGTATGTTGAAAGGAGTAAAATGTTGGAATGAATGTTTTTCAGTTCATACATTTTAGTATTATGACAGTATGGAGAATACATTTAATGGTTGTGCATGCGTCTAGTTCCTGGCTCACAAAAAGGTGGACTCCAGTCTGGACCTGAATTCAAAGCACCTTCCCTTCCAGACCAAAGCCTCTGGTACAAAACTTTGGACTTACATAAGCCCCTCATCAACAGCGTGGGAGATCAGCCGCGACGTCTGTTATTATCTGACTGAACATTTAAACAAGCGGTGCTCACACACAAAACACATTTCCCTCACAAGGCATTAAGAAAGTATACATTAACCTTAAGAAATTCCATACTTTCTTAATTTCACTGAGAAGGTGGTTGGTCCACCATAGTTCAGAGTCACTCGTTGATGATTCAAGCTAATATTTTCATTTCACTTTGAATTCTTGTTACCCACCAATTATGAGTCTTTGCTCTAAAGTAGTTTCTTATCTCATCTATTGCTTTTTTATTGTTCTCTGTGTAATTGCTCCAGCCTAATTGTCACCTCCTTGTATTTTTGTCTGACTCAGGGGAGTCTTTGCTCTCCGAGCCACTGACACTCTACATAATTGAGTTCAAATTGAATGTGAGCTGTTCATCAGCAGAATAATGGAGGTTGTCTGTGTTTCGTGAGGGACAGGTCTTGCCTTAATCCCAGTGGCTCTGCTCTGGTTGAGGCATGGAGGCATGCCCTGATAGACGCTGCTCATAATACAAAGGTTATCACAGGTGACCAGTGTTTCTCTTTGCGGAGGCTTAAACTTGTCTTTTGACAGACCAATGGAGGAATTGTTACTCACTTTAAGGTATGCAGTTTGTAACAAACAGCGTATGATTCAGTAAAGATAGACTTGAAGTAATAATAATTAGGTTCTGAAGACACTTGGGTGAGATAGGATTCGTACCATGGTTTTATTTATTTTTTGTTAAGCCCATGATTTATCCACCAGTCATGAATGAATATCAGAGGAATATTTTTCTCTTTTGAAATATTACTTAAACTCTTTTTAAGTCTTGTTTGTGTTCACATATCATTTTTTCTAGGTATTTCTACTATAATTGCTTCCAATAGCTGTTCTTTGTGGTTTGACAATGACAGAAATTGAGAAATCCTTTATAGAGGACTTGAAAGCTAGTATTACCTGAGCTGCTTTTTTGTATATTATTCTGTCTCATTTTCTGTTTGTGGTTTCACATGGTTCATGTGGTGAATATGGTCCTGCTGCTGTGTATAAAAGACAACCTACTGATAGTTAAAATACAAAGGGTTCACATTAGGTCACATTCATTTAGCAGGAAACAGAAATAATGCAAAGAAATCCCCACAGCACAAATCCAACACTGTGAGCTCTGCTCCACTGTTGTGAGCCAGACATGTAAACATTCCATGTAGAATGTCAGGGTTCAAACCCGGTGATTCAACGTGAATCCTGAGTGCCATAACAGGTTGATATCTGACAGAATCGTCTCGCTGTAATTCATTCCGTTCTGCATCATCATGCTAATTTTCACTGAGCACTGCTGATTGAAGTGAATCTTGTACATCATGCTTAATTGTCTCATACTTAATCGTCTTTCTTCACTCCAATGACTCTGTGTCAACAAAGTGGGAAATCAATGTGTGATGGCTCCTGAGTATAAGTATCTGTCCATAAGTGCTCTTCCAGGAACTAGTCACCAATTTAATATTGTGACTCACATCCCTGAACACTATATTTATTTTTTTGGCTCGTAGGCTTTATCAGAAAGAATTGTATTCGTGCGAAATAGGAATGAGAGAGGGAAGCATATTGTCAAGAGCGGGATTCTCACATGGAGTGCCATGTGCTAGTCACTAAACCACGGAGCCTAAGCAATTAATAATTCCATACAATAAATACAATTATTTTGTGTCACGGGCATCTACACCTCATGTACCTGTGGTATGTGTCACCTTAAGCCTAGTGCCTCTTTTGTCAGAGTTGATTAGGAGCAGTGGGCTGTCTCTGCTCTCTTGTGAGTGGGCTGTGCTGTAGACAAATAATAATAATAATAATAATAATACATTTTATTTAAAAGCGCCTTTCAGAACACCCAAGGACACTGTACAAGAGAATAAAACAACAGAATAAAACAACAGAATAAAACCCACAGTACAGAACTGGATGATGGTGTTGGAGTGACTGAGTTATGTGGTGTAGGATTGTCTGAACAGGTGAGTTTTGAGTCTGGATTTGAAAAGTGGAAGGGTGTCTATGTTGCGGAGGTCAGGAGGGAGAGAGTTCCAGAGCTGAGGAGCAGAGCGCTGAAGGCTCTGCCCCCCATAGAACTCACCACTGTCAATTATATTCTAAAGTAGAATGGCAATCATTAGCTGCACGAAGAGAACAGCACTGCATTTTGTTTGTGTATAAAGCTCTAGCTGGCATTTTGCCTGATTATTTATCAAGGTTATTGCACATCAGATCAGGTATTCACAGTTTGAGGTCTCAGGACATTTTTATCTTACAATCCCATCATGTTAACACAGAGACAGGAAAAAGGCTTTCAGCAACTTTGCTCCCTCCTGTGGAACAAAACCCAGAGACCCAGAGACTTTTTAAATTAAATCATTTTATGCCTTTTAATACTGGTCAAGAACTCCCGCAGTGCCAATGCACTTGTTTTATATAATTTGATCTCATATTGTATGTATAAATGTGTTTTTATGGATTGGTTAATTTTATTGAATGTTTTATTTGTGTTTTAGTATCCTGTGTTTGTTGTTTATTTTGTGTTGAAAAATATACATTTTCTCATTGGGTTTTCCCTAGATAAATAAAATACAATGAATGAAATCACAAGAGACTGATATTCGCTCAGATAAACGTTGATTGGGTGAACCATCGCATAGTGTGAAGCTCATGATTTAAATCTTATAAGAAGAAAAAGAAAAACTGCATTGAACACCAGTCTTCAAAGGGTAAAATGTCTTCCTCAAGGACACAACATCAGAAAATGTCTCGAGCAAGGATCTGAGCGGCTAAGTCCTGCCCTGAATTGTATTGTAAAATGTATTGATGGTTAGGTTTTAGGGTTAAGAATAGAATGATTTTATAGTGATAATATGCTCCATGAATGCACAGACATCAGGGGAACATTTGAGGCTCAGTCTTTGACTCTGCAAATCCGGCTCCAAAGGCTCATTAAGGCTACATTTTCGTACGTAAACAGCTCTGTGCGTTCCAAGGTCAGTTACCATAGCTTCATCTACACTTCCCACCATTTTTTTATAAAAAGGCTGATTTATGTTAATAACCAAAAGAGGGCACTAAATGTCAGTTAGAGAATAGATCAAAATGGAAGGAATAAGTACAACTAGAAGATCAAACATAGAGGCACCCACAGCAGTTGTTAGATGACATTTGTCTGAAAAGAGCTGAGAAAACAAGGTGGGAATATAATGTATTTGTTTTACAGCTTGTTCTAGATCATTTTAAAAAGTTAAAAGGATAACTAAGTAATATGTTTATCTTACTGAATGACTTTGCAAGTATCTTCGATTGTTAAATATGTATGTTTGGTTTTTGAATTGTCCGTCATCTCCCCCTGCAGTGGAAATCCAGTCTTGCAACATTTGCCGATATGAACCCAAAGACAACTCTCCTTTGAAACCCTGGCTCTTTTTAAAATATGTGATTATACTGTCTTATTTTGAAAATTAAAGAGTGAGTCTGTTTTCTGACAATGTATTTTTACAAGGGAGCTGCAGGGGGAGCTCTAGCACCAAAGTTACTTAGTTCCACTTTAAGCTTCTACTGTTGCACTGTGTTCACTACTGTCCCCAGTAGTTAGCACATGTACAGCGCATTACTGCACTGTGGGCAGACAAACCACATACGGAGAAAAAATGCAAAGTACGGACAGAGCTCGACCGTAGAGTATAAATGAGCCTTTAGAATGAATCTTTGTTATGAATTGGATTGAATGAGAGTTTATTCTTCATAGTTACAACTTTTTAAGGATTTTTGCTTATAATAGAGACAGACAAAATAAAATTGCTAAAAATATTGCAGATTCGAATGTTCTGGATGATATATGAGAGCCGTTTGGATGCCATAAGAACCGACACTTCACTGGAAGCAAACCCAAAAGAACTGATTCTCTGAAAGGAAGTCAACTGCCCATCACTAGTCCAGACATGACTTCTGCTGCTCTCATCAGTATTCTGCGGTGAACGCGCCTCAGATCCAGAAGTCTCCCCACATTCGTACACAGGGGAGGAGAAGAGCCCCAGTGTTCGTTTATCTGCTGAGGCCAATGGGGCAAAAAGAGATGATGCTTCCCTCCCATGTTAGCTCAATGAAGCCAGCTTTTAGAGGGGGAGCAGAGGTGAGCAGGAGATAAATGGCAGCTGGAATGAGAGGAAGGTCAGACAGACAATCTATCAGGTAAACCACCGCCACTTGATTCACACACATTAGAGCGAATACACTCTAAGACAAAACATAACTCCAAACACAGACTTCACTATTTCTCCCACATGAACTCCAAAATAAGTAGTGTCTCTCTATATACTATATATATGAAGAGCCAAAGGTATTTGTGATGTAACAAAAGACACAACATCGTGCTGTTCCTCCCGTATTTGTACGCCTTCATGCTGGTGCCAGAGTCAGGACTAAAAACAGCTGCGTTTCAGTTTTATGCAGCTAAAATCTGGAACAGTCTTCCTGAGGATGTGAAGACAGGCCGCTACATCTGGCAATGTTCAAATCTAAACTAAAAACTGTTTTGTTTGGCTGTGCATATGACTGAAATGCTTTTCTTTGCACTCTTCTCTTTTATGTCTTGAAATATTATTTTGTGATTTCTGCCATGTCTTTGTGATTTTAAATGCATTTTTTCCTGTTGTGTGAAGCACTTTGAATTGCCTTGTGTACGAATTGTGCTCTACAAATAACTTGCCTTGCCTTGCCTACGCGAGTTGTGCGTTTGTATTTAAAAACTGAATTGCCCATTCATTTCCCCAGGCAATAATACCTGGAGGGGCCAAACGAGCTTGTTTTCCATTTTTTCATAATCCACCGTGCAATGTGCCAACGTTTTGCAGAGATTTCCCCGGATCATAAGTGATACTCAGTGACTACAAGCATCCAGCATATTATGAGAATGGCTGCACTGTTGGGATATCTAAATAGTACAGAAGAATGTTGGCACGATGTCCCTTGGGCTAAAGCACAAGACATTAGGAGGAAATGAGCAGCAGCCTGTCTCACCTGCAGAGCGCAGAGCTGTGCATGTGACTCTGACACTGCTGTAAACTCACTGTTATGTTTGTATTGTGTATGCAGGCAGCATAAAGGAGGAGTGCTCTGGAGTGAGGCACCATCGTCAGTCTTTAGACAGGAACATCTGCTACATTATGCTACATCAGAGGAGGAAGTAAAGCTGTACGTCATAAGAGAGCAGTAATAAGGAAAGCAGGGGTCTTATAAATGAAGTATAAATGAGTGAACTGGTCCCAAACTCTGAACTTTGCGCGTTAGGGCTTTTTAGAGATGAGGCTAAATGAGACCTGTGCTCAAATATCAGAGAGCTGATTGTTGACTAAAACTAAACTCCTAATTTAAGTCTGTATGTGTGGATTTAGTGAGTTTGTGATGTCATCAGTGGATACAGGCATGAGCAGCCGCAGATTAGAAACAGAGAGGGGTTAAAACGTCCTCCAGTATAGCAGCTCAACTACTTAAGTGTTAAATCTTTGGCAATTTGCAGGAATGTGCCTTTGCTTACAATTTGTACAGTGTTAATATTGATTATGGCCAAATAGTAGTTTGGAGTCACATGTATACAAACTATAATACAGTAACTAAGTATGCAAGGGGAGACACATACTGATACTGCCGCTTGCCCAATATGATTGAGGTGTATGCATACGTGATTGGTGGTGGCTGGAAGGGCTGATGGAGTAGATAGGCTGCCTCACTTCAGTCAGTCAGGCGTTACAATAGAAGTTCACCACCTCCCAGTATGCAAGTATGCCATTAATGAATAATGTGATGTAATAAGTGTCTTCTAAAGTATAAAACACAGAAACAGTGTGCTTTAAATTGAAACCTTTAGCATTTGCAGATGAACTTGACACCGGTGACTGGTGACGAGCTTGATATGGGAATTTAAGACCCTACAAAGCGATAATCTTCTGTCAGTCTACACATGCCAACAGCAGCTTTACTCCTCCTTATATTTACCCAAATAATTCTAAGTGCGTTTTTTGAAATCAGATATTTCTCCGTGCATAGTTTTATATCACTTACAATCAGAGTAAATCACACAGCAGAGGACATAACTACAGAGTGTCAGCTTCAAAAAGAGCAAAGTCAAAAGTGTATTCCCTTCAGAAGAGTTCAGAAACAGTCTCAGTTTGAATTTGGGGTCCTTTACGGAAGTGTTTTTGGTAAAAATCGGCCTTAAAGATATCAAGGGACAAGCAAACATCAAGTTGTGTTTGTCTACTTTGTGTACATGAGAATATAGGGAGACTGTATTTCCAGAAGGCTCACCATAAATCTGATACACAGACCCGGAAGAATTCTAAAGAGTTTTTTCTTGACTCACATAAACCCCCTATATTCTCTATTCTGCCACTATGTTTAAATGGAAAACGAGTCCACTCTTTGAGCATAAATTGGCAATACAGAAGTGTAAATGAAAAAAGTCCAGAATAATTGGTTACATTTCAGTGATATATTGGCAATAAAGACAAATTGATGGAGGTGGGTCCCATAAATAGAGTCAGAGAGACTCGGTGGAGAGAAAGAATATCCACACAGAGGTAACACTGGCTCTTATGCTCCATTAGAATCCTAATGATTTATGTCCTTCCTGAGATATGACATTTAACTATCACCATAAGTATGCCAGCACACAAACTATTAAGGTATTATTGTCTTTATTTATAGGCCCATTACATTTTTTCATTGCTAGACCTTTTTGTAAAAGCAACCTCTAGCCTGCCACAGTTTTTGTATTTTCAAAAATGTGTAATCTCACAGAAAAAAATGTGTGCGTTTAAATGTAAATGTGTAGGCCAATTTAAATATCCAAGACTGTCATAAAAAACCTACAACTTGGTTACATGCATCTGTTCTTTTGTTGTCAACAGTAGTTTATCAAAAACAGCCTTTTTGAGACTAAAGCGAGAGATAAATACAGTTTTAATAAACTGTTTTACAAAAAGTGATTTCAAAATACTTTAGAAAATGATATACATATATATTCTGGTGAATACAATTTCATATTTTATATTTAGAACTATAAAATAATGTTTAAGAGGTAAAACCACTTAATTTATTAAAATGTATAGCCACGGAGAACATTTGTCTGATATTCCGCAAAAAATAAAAGCATCTGTTCTGTGCACAAGGAGCAGCCATGTTATCAATAACATGTACTGTTTTAAACAAATCTTAACTACACAAATGATAATACTGCGTCTGACTCCAGCATGATCCAGGTTGCTTTAGTCACAAACTCTAACGCTTCTGTACTGCTTTTTAGTTATTTTATTTCAAACAGGTCCTTAAAAGCTTTCCTGAGCTCACGAGTACAGCACGAAGCAGGAAAGGACAGTGCCGAAGTGAACTGTAAGAGCGCTGTTCCATAACACCGTACAAAAAGAAATCAGAACCCATAGAGATGTTCTACAAAGCCCAAGCGTTTCACTTTTACTTACTTACATTCTGCCTCATATTTGTGTTGTTCGATCCATAAACAAGTATTTGTGTGTAGAGCCAATAGTGTGAGGCATAGCGGAAAAGTGATCTCACAATATTTCACATGGATAAAAAGTGACATCAAACATGATGAGAGGCATCCTGACAATAGTTTGAGGCTTTAGTGTTGCCTGGACTGTCCAGGCTCTGTCCACAGTGTGATGCTGCAGCCTCAGAGTTTATACTCAAGATGAAGAGCAAAGTTGGAGTCGGTAAAGGCTGAAGGGAAATGATGACTATGAGAAAAATCCACAGAGCTATCTGTTCAACATTTCATATCTGAGAAGCTCCTCGTCTAAGAAGAGTCGTAAAGACGTTCTTGGGTTAAGTATAAATGTTAGAACCACAAAGCGATAACCATGACTTACCTATGACATCATATTCTCTAACTTAACCACCATGACTGCGCAATAAAGATAAGTTTTGTAGGACCAATATGTTACCAATAGTCTCAAGGTAAAAAAGGCGCAGACAACCCTTCTAGTGGCTTCACATGACATGCATATTGATCCTATTACATAGATGTTATCTATAGTTCAGTTTTCTCATAGGAAGTTACTCCCTTCCACCAGCAGAAGCATGTCTACACTTCCTCTAAGGCTACTTCTTATTCTTCGACAGAACGTATATATTTTTCCCAGTCTTTTCGCACGTAGCAGCCAAAAGCTAGCCGTGTTATAATTCTTCCCCGGTTACACTCCGTCGAGGGCCCTAAGTACACCTCACGCGCTCCAGTGTGACAACAACCCGCCACAAAACTGAATTATACCACCCTTTCGATTGTCGGCTCGCGTAGATATTATACATACAGTGAGAAAGAAGAGTAGACCACAGACACACGATCTTAGTGTAGGAAAACTCTGACTCACGCCCGATCCTCGCACTTCCTGTGGAATTTATCCCCTCAGTCCAGAAGCCTCGGAGCCGTGCCAAATAATACCGTGGAGACAGAGATCGAGCGCATCTCGCTAGATGGCATAGCATTAGCATTTGTCATTCAATAATGATTGCCTATGATGTACTGTACTCGTGCTAATGTTATGACTGTGTTTGTGCCGTGCAACTAAAGAGCGTTTTCTTCGGACGCAATTTGTGGTTCCCAGTAGGGAGATCCCACTCGAATACCTATCTACGATGTCAGCATATGTGCACAAATTAGAGGATCCTCTGTTTTCTTCCTCACCAGAAGTCTTTAGAGTGTGCACAGTACTAGTATCCCCTAGGTAGCGTGTGCGAAAATAGAGCCGACCCTTACGTGAGCCTGTCGAGGCCGTCAGTCAGTCCGACGCTATATGTGAGCTGTCCTACTGTCCGAGTGATTCAGCTAGATAATTAACATAGAGTTATATACATGATAAGCAATTCGAAGTTAGCGTTATCCCGGAGTGGGAGTGTGTCTATCATGATTTCATGCCTCGAATCACATGTCCTAGTCTCGGTGTGCACAGGTTGCGCTCTCTGCCTGTGCAGAACATGCTTTACTCCTCCGAGTCAATCCATTCTCGAAGTCCGTACTCCTCAAAAATCAAGGAGTCATCTCGACTTTCCTGACTAGTCTCTAATTGCCAGATATAAAGTCATGCAACACTGGCAACAGTCTGCCAATCAGTTCACTCAAGAACTCGAAGAGTTAAAGACAACTGTCAATTCAGTCTCGAAGTCCATGTTACTAGTCATCAGATGATCCAAGTCATCACACAAATACAAGATACCAAGTCATAATGACCACAAGCAAAGTCATCAAGTCAAAGTCAAGTCCAAGTCATCAGTAGTCAAATCCATCCAAGTTCCCAAGACTGCATTGTCAATCAAACAATAGTACGTAATACATATAAGATCACAATCATATACACAGTCCCACGTAATCATCAGTCCAATGTGTAACAATATAATATGCCAGTGCATTCCAAAGATCCCAAATCATTCCGGTTCACAAAGTGTAGAAATAACAAGTCCAAATGAGCAAAAGGGAGTCCAAGTCCACTTCTATCAGAAGTCGAGATAGTTACTCTCGTGACAAGTCCTCCAAAAATGATCCTCTCAATCTCACAAATGAAAGTGCCCACGCAGGCAAAATCAGTTTCAATGGTACCTCAAGTTGCAAAGTCATCACCAAAAGTAATCCAAGAGGTCAGTCAAGTCACCGTCATCAGTCCAGATCATTTATAGCCAGTCGTCCATTGGTCCAGTGCCCAACAGTCATCTACTCGAGTCATCTAGTTGTCAGTCATCTACTCTCACACATTTCTGACACTGAAGTCTCAAGTCACCAGTCAATCAATAGTGTACACAGTGCTAGAATCCGCGTCCATTGCGACCAACGTCCGACTTTGTCTCAGTTCCAGTCATATACAAGTCACAAGTCCAAGTCGTCAGTCCGCACTCTCAAGTCCAAGTTTGTCCAAGCTTCTTCCATATCGCCAGTTTCAAGTCCAAGTCATCAAAGAAAAAGTCTAAAGAATGGCCAAAGAAGAAGTAAAAATCATCAAGTCCAAATCATCAAGTCCAAGTCCTCAAGTCCAATTCATCAAGACCAAGTCAAGTCAAGTTCAGCCTATCGTCACCAAGTCCATGTCAAGTCAGTCCATACTGGCATCAAGTCCCAGTCATCAAGTCCCAAGTCAAGTAATTAAGTCTGAGTGAATTCACGTCTCAAGTCGTAAAATACACAGGGGCTCGGGTCTTTCTCTCTTTTTCCCTCTCTTTCTCTCCCCCTCTTTTTTCTTAACAGTATAGCGTAAAACACATACTTTGAAGACGTACAACACAGAAAATATACATCTACAGTAGGTGGCGTAAATGCACCTTTTTCAGTTGGCTGCCAACCGCCATTAAAGCAACACGACCAACAACACCACTGCCTTACCAAAAATAAAAGTCGCCACCTGTATTTGACTGAGCAATACAGTAGGTGGAGCCTCCTACTGGATAACTGCTGCAGATGATCTTTCAGCTGCAACACAGTATTTAAACCCAACTGATGCAGCGACCGGGTTCTCATTTCTGAAACAACCACGGAAAGACGAAACCTGTGGTCATGGATGAAATGTTAGTGTGTGTTTTAGAAGGGTCAAATCTTGGCATCGAGCAGAGAAAACATCTAAGGAGAAGCAGAAACTATCCCAGACTGAACCCCCGTGAGCGTGTTTGGCGAGCTGGAGAAGCTTTGTCAGTGGTCACTCTCTCCATCATCAATACAAGACTATGTGAGGAACAATGACACGCTGAAGATCTATGTGAGGAACAATGACCGCTGAAGATCTGTGTGAGAACAATACACACTGAAGATCTTAAGGAACAACGACCACTGAGTTGTGCTAGAACGACAACCCAATCTATGTGAGGAGCAATGACACACTGAAATCTATGTGAGGGACAACGACACACCTAGATCGATGTGAAACAACGACACGCTGGAGATCTATGTGAGGAACTGACACATTGAAATCTATGTGAGGAACAAATGAAACCTGAAGATCCGTGTGAGAACAACGACACACTGAAGATCCGTGTGAGGAACAACGACACACTGTGTTAGTAACTCAGCCTGACTTACCGCAGTCCAGGTCATAACTTTCAAGCCACACCCCCTGAACCACACATTTTCACTCATTCCACATCAACCACATGCAACCCGTAATGAGAATAATCTGATTTGTCAACTAGAATTAAAAAGAGAACTAGTCAAAAGATCCTAAGACAAAGACCGGCTCCATTTATTTCAATACCAAAGCCATATACTCTTCTATTTGTAAATACCTGTCATATCTACCACCCATATTTCCAAACCCTTTTAATTTGGTTAAAAAATGGTTCAAACGGGCTATTTTAGCTGGCAGGCTTCTCAAAATCCGAACATCAATGACTGCGGACTTATACGCCCTTGCGTGTGCCTTATATTGTGCTTACTGCTTCTGAAATTCTCCGCACTCATCTTTCTCCTCGATTCGTCATGCGATCCCCTCGCGTAAAGCCTTTCTTCAGTTTATCACAGAGACGACAAACCCCATAGGGAGGTTGCAACATGAGCTCTAACGCCTGAGACGGTTATATGCACTCCTAATCTCCAAATGGATAATAAAATGACGCAAGCTCAGTCCGCCATCTGCATATACGACGAGAGTGCCAGCTATATGAAATACCTACAATTATTCCTCAATTCCAGCCAATATACTTATGCCTACGCCATTACAGCCGTCAACGTCGCCTTTCCTCCGTGCTCTAGACTACCAGCCCGACCGAAGACGGCCAAAGCAAGCTGGGTGTGAGACCATACGCCTCTGTTGGTGTGTCCCTTATAAGCAATCAACTGCACTTCTCTCTTCTCTACACGAATTTCGTTTGTAGTCTCCCATCGAATCAATAAGGTTGTAAATCTGCAAATGGAACGTCAGAAAACTTTACTTCCAAGAACAGAGGCATGACCCGTTAGGATAGACCGCGCCGTACTGTAATAGATGCAGAAGAGTGAAGTAAAGCAACTATAAAAGCATACCATGCGAGAGAATACATGACTCACACAATGTATACGGTCAAGTATGGTTCCGATCCCGGCTAAAGACTAATAAGTGCGGTGAATAAAGATCGAAATTTGTTTTTTGGAAATATATTAAATGTAGAAGAAATGAACACTCTATTCGGCGCGCTACATCATAATTTGTATTATGAGTCGTTGTTATTTTCTTGGCGGGTATCGATATATAGAACCATGTTGTAATCCCTCTCGCACTCTGACTGCGGGCTCAACGTTTGCATCTGGTTCCTTCCCAGCTTTCGCATCAGCATCTATAAAAACCCTCTCCCAAATTTATCTAAATGCTCTCTCTGATCCTACTACTGCCACTTTGTACCGCAAACGAGCGTATTTTTCATCACATCGCCCTATTCATAGTGTGAGAGATCACAGTTTATTGTTTGAGCCTAGAGGATAAACCATCCCGCCTCCTCGTACCCTCACCATTCTTCTACTGTTCATTGCTCAAACTCCTAACTATTACTGTATCTAATTAACCTATTTACATAGCCAAAGAGGTAATAAAATACCCGTGTTCCAAGATACAAGGAGGCGTCCCATCGATAATTTGGTGATATTCAAATCACAGCGTAATCTCGATTAACCAAACCCGATAGAGAATAAATAAATCTCCGTGACCTCAATTCTGCTTAGACAAGACCAATATTACAGATACTACAAAAATAACTACAAACCACATTACACTTCCTAATAATACTGTGTAAATAAGTGTGTTATGCTCTTTAGTACACCGTAACGGTTAAACTATTAGGATACAAATTCTTTCCTAAAGAACTTGCAAAGAAAACACGAATTTATGATCAATTTAAATGAGAGAAGAAATGAAAGCTGAGCATATAAGACACACTAAAGCCGATATATGTCATCTTGTGGTTTATCGGATATGGCAAAAAGATATCAGGAAGGTTCACAATCGCCCCCAGACGAACCGCTCGATAGCTTTATTTGATCTTACGAATAAAACTTTCGTTGGAAATTTGACACCAAGTTGGCAACTGGACTCACAACAGAAATAAATAGATCTCCTAAAGCACTTACATTTCCCTCGAATTCCGTATACTTTTTAGGTGAGATAAAACAAGTAACTAGTGTAGAATAAAGACATATACATTTGATGCTATACTATTCATTAATATACTCGATGGTATATTTACATAATTCTCAAGACTAGAACATTAGAGAGACATATCTCTGATCAGCGTGAGAAAAAAAATATTACGTTTATATCGTACGAGGTAAAGAAAAACTAATGAGCAAGAGCCAATGTATGTGGAGCGGGGGCTCAAGCAGTGCAAAGCACAGATACAACTTATGACGATCGTGCTTGAGTCCCCAGAAACACATGAAACGACACACGGTGTGTGCACTGGGTATCAATGAATCGAGAGGCATTCCTCCATCTCCAGGCCGCTCTGCAGAAAGGATACACGAAGCTTCACACCTGAGAGTCTTTAGAACTATTAAGAACTTACTCTTGGGCACAAGATGTTCACGGCAAGCCAACTGCCTCGAACCTGGACCTGCGATCCTAACACTATAACAAACAACACAGCGACCGCTTACTAGCCTCATAGCTTCACAGCGACGGAGTCCAACAGAGTGCGCACTAGGTCGACCCGATCGGACGGACGCAAGTTTTTAACGGCGCTCTCGTGTATTAGCTTGGCCGTTTGCTAGCCTACTCCTCGGTCAGCTCTCACCCGTTTCAACAGAGAGCTCGACTCAACCGACTCCGTGTGTTCTATTGTAGCTCATACTCTACACTCTCTACATGCCGCTCTCATCCGTTCATCTTTGGATTACTTCTCACCTGAGCTGGATTGACCAATAGACTACCTCGCTATTGCTCGTTTCCCACTAAAGTCGTTCGGTCTCTCATACTCGAATATACAATACATCAGAGCGCTCGTCGGTCTCGTGATAAACTGGTGACCCAAATAGACAGGCTAATTTCTCGCTCGGTGAGTGGATGTGTCGAAACCTTCTTGGTGCCAGATCACTTCAGGAAAAACCCCTTGACGTTGCACGTGAACATGTTCTACTATAGCTACCTTTCTATGAGGGCATACCAGCATGTTCAATCTGCGGCCTACTGAGTAACAAGATCTGTAATTGCGCTCGAGTATATAGAAATAAGCACTCGCGATTTGGGGAGTAATTCAGTGAGTAAGCCTCGACCAACTGGCTGTCCGTCTGCGAAAAGATAGTTACGTAGCTGCGAGCTGCCCCAGCAATCTGAGTTGTGTTTATTAGACCATTGTATCAAGTTTGTGCAGAAAATCAACGACGAGCAAAAAAACTCTCAACCATTATAATCTCAATCCAGAGAACAGTAGACTAAGTCTTCTTGACACTGTGCAAACGCAACGACGAAAATGACAAGAGGACAGTACACATAATATACTTGGCGCCAAATAATACGCAAATACACCTGTATAAAGTTTCACGCATGTGCGACTCATGCCATACGTCGCAAGTGACAAGATCAAGAAAATACTTCAGCAGACATAAATAAACTGCATGAGGCTACCTGTCCATTATTAATGCCGTGTTCTGTAATTCGACGAGTTACCGTGTAGCTCTGCTGGCAAATTCCGGAACTATTTCTGTCATACTTAGTAGTGACCAGTCAAGCAGTAACTTTTCTTACTACATGTATGTGTATGCATTTAAAACTTTATATTTCTATATGTATGCATCGTCGAATGTTAATTACATTATCGATAATGAGTATTAAGAGCGTTCGATAATATATATCAAATCCGCAGGTGCTTCTATGATGAAGAGACTTCTTTTAACAATAATAGGTTACTACATCAAAAGAATATTCCGGGACACATACAATCCAATACCTATGTCTACAACTGAATGATTGAATTCTTATATTGTCCCCTTATTTTTAAACATATTTATCCTCAATACGCCGCCGTCCTGTTTGACCGACACCATTAAGTAGAAACTTCTGGCGAGCACCCCGCGTATTTTTTACTGAAATGTTTGGTTTGACTCCCGATAATTGTGCACTATATCAATTTTATTAGCCCTCCGATTATGTGTAGTCCAGACCCACACTGGAAGATTCAATTCCTATATTAACATCGTTGCAGGACTAGACGCTATCTTTCATACTCGGGAGTCTCGCGCGCACTAATAACTGTCAACCACAGTTCACGTTGGGCTCAAGAGCGAGAAAACGGTGGCGCGAGAGAAGCGGCACCTAAGAGTCTGTGTGAGTGTAACGTTGTTTACCATGTTAGTTCATTAAGAGATGACAAACTGGGATATATACGATCTCTTATAGACAACCCACCGGCTATCTACAAGTCCGGAACTCGAGCTCGAATGACCTCGATTACACATCGTACACAGCTCCTCAGCACCAGTATACCATTGTTTCATCATAATAGCATCTGCAAACCAACGCCACATCGGATGTGAGACGAACACGAGAGGACATGCGCGCAGATTCACTTTCTATGCATTCAAGACAAGAAGGAATTAACAAACACCATAGTAGTGAACATGACTCGACTCGTCGTTGTTTACACCTCGATGTGCATAGATCCTGTTTGACGGGTACTAGCTCAAGGTCCTTCTCATCCTCGTCAAGAGACCTTGGCTTGGAGCACTAGGTGGGACAACGCCTCCATGGGCGCTTCCGCCGGTGTCTCGTAGGGTGCGTCCGTTGTTTTCTGTTTTTGCTTAGATTTGTGTTTATCAGAGTGTGTCTCAGTGAATCAGCTGACGGTCCACGCTTGAGGCTCGTGCCACGAGATTAACAGAAGAGGAAGAGCAAATCTCTGCACAGCCTGTAGTTGCGCATAAATCAGTCCCTGCAGTCTTGCGTTCACCTCCTAAATACAGGTGCCAGAAGCTCTATATCATTTATGGACAATCTGACTTTCAGAGAGTGTCCCACATCCTCGCTTCGTCTCGATGTGTCTGTGTCGGGCCACAGAGCAAGCAAAGAGCCTGACCCGGAATCGAGGGTGCTGCAATTTCAAGAACATAATGTGTCACCTGCGCACTTGGAATCCCAAAATGACTCGTCTGCGTGCTTTGTAGGAAGTAACAGAGCCTCCTGTCCGCCCTGCACTGTCGGCAACTTAAAAAGAGTAGGGAAACGCTAAATATTATTAAAAACTCCTGCAATTCTTTGAAGGATCGAAGAGCAGAAGCTAGGAGTAAGACGCGCCGGCTCACGTGGTACGCTGCAGCGGCACGAGGCTGTTAAAGGGCGCGTTTTCTAATGTTCACCTGCTTTGGCGTATTTGACCCTGTTGTAAACGTAAATTGTAGTTTTACACCAGTCGAGGCGCTTTCTTTGGTGGTGTTTAACGGCGGTTGGTATCCATAGTGTTCTTCTTTGGTGTTTAATGTCGGTTAGTGTCCGTAGTGTTCTTCTTGTTTGTTGTTTTATGGCGGTTAGTATCCATAGTGTTCTTCTTCGGTGTTTAGTGGCAGTTGGTATCCATAGTGTTCTTCTTCTTCTTTGGTGTTTTATGGTGTTTTATCCAAGTGTTACATTACCACCACCTACTGCGGCCGTACGTCTTAGACTTTTGACGTTGGACGTTAGACGCGCTACATTACCTCCATTCTTTAAACTTTGTTCTTTAAGACTATTCTTTAGACTTTATTCTTTAGACTTCATTCTTTAGACTTCATTCTTTAGACTTCATTCTTTAAACTTCATTCTTTAGACTTTATTCTTATTTTGACGTTAACTCTACAAAACAAAGGCGCTCTCATATATTTGTATTTGTCAAATGAAAATAAATGTGACGATGAGTTTTGGCGTAATTTCTGGGTGATTTCCCTGTGTGATGTCATCAGTTACAACCAGGAAGTAAAATTATAAACCTAAAGTCCTAAACCTGAAGATTCCAGTAATCTGTTTCTTTCTCTACTTTAGAATAAAGTCTAAAGAATGAAGTCTAAAGAATGAAGTCTAAAGAATGAAGTCTAGCTTTTTCCCGAGCTGTCTCTTTCTTCTTTTTTCCTCTCCCTTTTCTCTCTCCTTTTTTTACGGAATAGCGTAAAACACATACTTTGAAGACGTACAACTACAGTAGTTGGCGGTAAAATGCACCTTTTCAGTTTGCTGCCAACCGCCATAAAAAGTAACACAACAACTACAAGAATGAAGTCTGAAGAACGGCGGTAGCGTAACACTACGGACCGCAACCGCCGTAAAACACCACCAAAGAAGAAGTATTCCGGAAATACGCAAGTGTATTTGTAGAGCTCAATTATATTAGTAAAGTGTTTCAAAGCTAAAAGAGATATTAAAGAAAGTGTAATGTTTAGAGTCAAAAATGTTTTTGTTTATTTTGTGTAAATTATGCTGAAACTTTGACTGGAATGAGTGTCCCTGGTGTGATGTCACTTCCTGTCATTTTCTACAGACGTTTAAGGGTTTTCTCCATAAATACACACTCGATTGGTGTAAAACTATAATTTATATGTACAACAGGTATAGATAACGCCTAGATAAAGTCAAAATTAGAACATCTTAAAAACCTGTCTGTCACTTTGAGTCAAAAAGGTGGGGAACCGTTGGTAGCCTAGTTTAAT
This sequence comes from Chaenogobius annularis, assembly GCA_015082035.1. NCBI lineage: Eukaryota > Metazoa > Chordata > Actinopteri > Gobiiformes > Gobiidae > Chaenogobius > Chaenogobius annularis. Next base: position 284,823 of record BJKM01000092.1, on the reverse strand, counting down.
TTCACAGTACAATTAGATCATTTATCCAGGCAATATGGTTTGAATAAAGTAGTAGATCATTATTTGTGTCTTTGTATATTGTACTTACTAACATTAGTTTTAGTGTTTTTTCTGTTTAGATCGTTTACCCGTTCAAATGCGGCTCTTTGGCAGTCACAAAATGGCGGCTGCCTTCGCCACTGCTTTGACTGCCGTTGTGGTCATCTAGTGTTTTAAACGCCTCCAATTGCTTTAAGGCTGCCTCGTGCCTCCTTCACGTGCTTGTGAAATTGTGGTAACCGGGCAACAGGAGACAACGCGCATCAAGCCAGGACCAGGACCTTTATTTTACCAAGCAAAATAAAATACAAAATATACAGGCCTAAAAATATTTCAGAAATTAATTCCAGGAATAAAATAAATGGGTAGCTCCGTTTTTTTTGTTTTTTTTTTGTGGTTTTTTTGAGAAAATAAAGCGGCATTAAATTTATTTCTTGAGACAAGCAAGTGACACAAATTTAAGGTCAGATCACGCTCGTGTTTACTAAAAAAAAAAATTTTTATTTTAGTATTTTATATGTAATTTACAATAGCAAAAAAAAAAAAACATAAGAGAACATAAGATTACAAATAAAAAACATCACACAAAACATTATTATAAAAATAAAAAATAATACAAACAAAAAGTCCAAAATAACGTCCCATTTGGTCCAAAGTCAGTCACACACCAGTATTTTGATGCAATTATTATACATATATATATTTGCAATAAAACCACTTGTAACTGAACAAATTTGACATAGTTTAATGCCATTTTGCGGAACATTTCAGGGAAACCAGCGTGATAGCGTGGTCCTCGTGCGTGTGATTTCATGTTCTATTTGACTGATTTCACAACATTTTTCGAAACAGTTCTCATTTGATTTTTTAAACAGAGCAACATTTCCCTTTCTTTTGTCTCTAAGCTGTTGTTTAGGAAACGTGCTGTAAGTTGAATAAAGTGGAACTGGATTGGCTCTTGGCGGACCTTCCACCAGAAAAAGTTCCACCGCGCACCTTTAGTCAGTGCTTCTGCAACGCTCTGCCAACGGCCGCTCCGTTCCTCGTCGAATACAAAACAACGTGTCATTTTTTCCCCGTCCGTGCTGGTGAAGTCGCGCCCCCTTCCCCCCCCCCCCCCCGCAGGACCAGTTTGAGCCTTGTTCTGGCGGGACGTTTCCTCAGGCTGCAGACCCTGGCGCTGAGGTACAATGTGCTCTTTCAGACTCGCGCTGAAGGAGGAGGGCTGTTTTCGGCGGTTCATCTTTCACTGGGACAGAGTCGGGACGGGGACGAAAATGTGACCTTTTGGAGCCGGACAGGGACTTCTGATGAAACGGAGTCTGTGTTGAAGAACAATTGACTTTTCCAGTTGCACCAAACAGGTTTAGCTTCAGTTTGCACTCACGCTGGACTTTCAAACGGTGTCGTGTTCTGTGTTTCTACCTCTTGTTTCATGAAGATTAAAACGGAAATTAAAAAGATGAAAGATAAAAGTGAAAGGTGGTTTAAATGACTTAAATCTGTATTTTTATGTTAAGCAAAGTTAAAATAGGACAAAAAAACCCTTTGTTAGGCCGATAATGTGGGAAATGTACGTGTTCCAGGGCTGCAATGTATATATATCTATGTTTCAGTATAGTACTTCGGTTTCTAACTACAATATATCTCAAAATATTATGGACGCTGAATGAAAGTATTATTGTGAGCATATTTTGTGACAGCACTTACATTTGTTTAGAGCAGGGCTATTCAACATAAGGCCGGGGGCCAAATCAGGCCCTCCGAGTCACTGGTCCGGCCCACGAACCGTTTTACACAATATTTCCAAATAATAATAATGCATCTTGTTTACTGGTTTAATTGTGGGTTAGCACTAGTTTAGACCTGGTTTGGTCTTGGTTAAGTCCGTGTTTAATTCTGCTTTAGACCTGTTTTGATTCCGTGTAAGTCAGTCAAGAATTTTCTCCCAAAAATCTCATCTATCAGCAGTTATTTTGTTGTTTTGACTCAATTTGTTGAAATAGTGTTGGGGATATTTTGTGTTACACATTAGCATGTTCTGCACAAAGGTCTTGGCCCTCCAAAAAATCTGGCCCTCTGGAAAATGATGTTGAACAGCCCTGGTTTAGAGAAGTCTGCAGAACTGTTTTGAGGAGTGACGTCGGTACATTTCGCTCGCGCAGGTTTAAAGACACACATGTCGTTGAAATGTATTTGGCTCTTTAAGAATATTAAAAGCGCAGAATATCATGTACATTGATCATCACGAAAGTACGGTGAGGAACCCTGAGATTCCCGACTTCAGATTCAAACTGTTGCGCATTTTGTCCCGCTCTGTTGCGACTGAACTTGAACATCTGTCTTAAAAAGCTGCCAAAGCGCAAAAGCGCATGGATCCAAACGCGTTGCCCGGTGTTGCATCAGCCCGTGTAACTGTCGCCATGACGTCCGCGGCCCGTCGTTCTGTTTCCATGCGGCTGAGATCACGTCCTTCACACGCCTCGGCTCTTGCGCGCGCGTGACACTGAACAGAGTCCGAAGAGGAAACGCTCTCACATCCGCTAGGCGATTAAAACGCCGCGCCGCGAGGGGCGACGCCGACCCGCGGCAGAGAACAGGCCGGCCTCGAGTCTGCGAGCTCGCCGACACCGACACCAGGTTTCAGACAACAAGCATGAGTTCTACGCAAGATGACAACGTGGTTCAAAGACGAGGTCAGATGTGCGTGGTGGTCAAATTATACAACGCATTTACGCCTGGTGGACAATAAGACCAGAGCACTTCGACTTGTGCTGGTCCCAAGAGTCTCTAAAAGCACAGTAGGAGGTCGAGCGCTTAGCTACCGAGCGCGTCAGCGCCATGGACTCAGCTCATGTCCATGTTAAAGAGGCCGACAGTGTCTTCATTTAAAGTGCCCCCTACAGGTCGACCACTCATTGAGCTAAAATGCAGTTCGGATAAATATATTTTGAATTTCGCCAAAAATTATGAAAATGTTATCACAGAATAGCAATTTTTTTAGGTTTATAACTTCACTTCCTGTTTATACTTGATGACATCACACTAGGATATTACACCCAAATTCATTTAAGGCCACAATTAGAAATACGTGAGAGCACCCTCCCTTCGTTTCCCCACGCTGCCTTAGGAGAGACTCTGCAGCAATATTTATACTTTTAGTTACTCCTTTGTCTGTTCATTGCTGTTGACATGTTTTTCCTCCTTCTTCCACTCCTCTCGGGCGGCGCTGCTGTTTCAGACACTGCCGACGCTGGGTCTGTAGATCCGGACGCTCTAGATGAACCACCCTCTCTGTTCCTGAGGGGTTCTGGGCGCCACGGTCTCTATCTGCAAATTGAAGCTGGTCAGTCTAGGTCCATCTGCAGTCCGTTCTCTCCTCGAGGTTTTTGTAGTTTTTCCTTGCCGAGAAGGAGGGTCCAAGGCAGGGCTATTTCAACGTTATTTTCCTGAGGGCCGTGGTCTCTGGGCCGGAAGTGCACAACACGCCGCTGTAACAACATTTCGGGTCGCACAATTTCAATACATTTAGTTAATACATTAAAAAAATAACGACCGCTAGATTCGATTTTTGTGAAAAATAACATGCAAAATACTTTACCAACAATTGCTCACCCACCCAGAACTGAACCGGAATTAAGTTAGGACTAGACTAGAACCAGCCAGGTCTGATCTTGGACTAACCCAGAATCAAACAAGGACCAAACCCAAGACCAAACCAGGTCTAATCAAGTGCTAACCCAATATTAAACCAGTAAACAAGTTTATTTTGTCAACATTTGGAAGATGGGTCGTGGGCCGAATTAAATTGCTTGGCGGGCCTGATTTGGCCCCCAGGCCTTAGGTTGAATAGCCCTTGTCTAAGGACAGGGGACGCTGGGACCATCCATTATCCATTTGCTAGTTTCCTTTGAACATTGTTTACGATACATAGGCCCAATTTTCCCCACAAAAGTGTCACAATAAACCTTTAAAAAGCCAGTGCAATTGTTGTGCGGCGTCCTCAAGCGTTACCTTCAAGCGGGTGGTCAGCTCAAACTGAAGACCGGCCTGTGCTGGACGTTCAAGGCCGGTCATGGTCTGTCTGTGGTCGCTGTAATTACTGGGTCCTGTCGTCAGATGCCGTTTCTCTTAATGTTCGCCCGGCGCCGCTGATTTGCCGTTGTTCTTCGGCCCCCCTTCACGCCCGGCGCCTTCAGGTTTGTGGAGGACAGCAGTTCGTCGCCGGCTCAAGTCTCCAAACGTTTGCTTGAGCTGCAGGTTTAAAAGCTGAACAAACTGAACCACAACTGCTGAGAGGAGAAGCAAGGGAACAGGGAACGAGACGAGAGACAGGTTTAGGACGTCCGAGTTCTGGTGTTCAGGACGCGGTGTGGTTTCGTTTTACACTGTGAGTTGATCATCATTTAGCAGTATAGAGCAAGAAAAGCTTGATAACCAAAATGGCATAATTGACTTCCTGTTCAAAACTGCTCAGAATTGCTAAGCCTCGCCCCCTTAACAGTGGCATTTTACCGTAACAAGCGGCAGATAGTTTTTATTTTGGAAAAGTAAAACCACAACCACAATCACCTGACACACGCAATCAAACAACACACTTGCACACAACACACACACACACACACACACAACATACACCCACACACACACGCACACACACAGGCATACAATACTCAAGGCTGAGTACAGATGAACCAGTTGAGAAAGAACCATCAGGTGACGAGAAAGAGTTACCCACATTCACAGGACAGACACGGGACACGGGACACAGGACAGTTACAGGACACATTCAGACAGACACGGGACACGGGACACAGACAGGACGTTACAGGACACGGGACACAGTTACAGGACAGAGGACAGAGGACAGAGGACACAGAGGACAGAGGACACAGTTACAGGACACAGTTACAGGACACAGGACACAGGACACAGTTACAGGACACAGTTACAGGACATGGGACACGGGACACAGTTAACAGGACACAGTTACAGGACATGGGACACGGGACACAGTTACAGACACAGTTACAGGACACAGGACACAGTTACAGGACACAGGACACAGTTACAGGACACAGGACACAGTTCAGGACACAGGACACAGGACACAGGTTACTGGGACACGGCCAGGTACTGAACAGTTCATAGGACATGGGCCAGGCCAGTTAACAGGACCAGGACACAGGACAGGGACACAGTTACAGACATACAGGACACAGGACACAGGGCTCATGGGAGAGACGAGGCAGACAGAAACCTCCACCAGGGGCCCACGAGCCAGGCCCCAGCAGCGAACCATAACAGGTTTTGATTCAGTATTCGACTGTGCATAGCCGGACCACCTGGGAAAGCGGCTCTTCTCTCTGTGAGCTGATGCGTGTGGGAAAAGCAGTTGCCATTAACGTTGCCGCGGGCCCGAGCGCGTGCAGGAGGAGGGCCGAAGCTTTTATTCTGGTCATTGCGCTCTCTATGTTTAGCTTCAGTGTGCGATCAAGGCCTGGCACTTACAGAGGTCTGGGATGGAAACACGGAGAAGAAGGTTCAGGGGCTGATACTTGTATCTCTCTGCGGGAATAAGACACACGGGAGGGTGGCGTGTTTGTGGTTTAGGCCGAGTGTCTCCATGGTCATGAGCAAAAAGGACCACAACAAAGAGACAAGGAATTTACAAATGCATTAGGGACTTTAGAGCATAGGTTAGAATCATATTTTAGTTTATACTTTGACTTGGCTCGTCATGTGTGGCCACCGGGTTTCGACCCGGACTGTGTGGGGTCTTATTGTAGATTGATGTTATTTATTTTTATTTATTTTATTTATTTTTAATTTATTTTTTTATTTTATTTATTTTATTTATTTTATTTATTTTTATATTTATTTTGATTTATGTTTTATTTATTATTATTATTTGTATATTTTATTTTACTTTTATTTATTTATTATTCTATGTATTATGTTATTTATTTTATGTTTTTTATTTATCTTTGTATTTTATTCTTATTTTCATTATAACTTTTTTATTTATCTTCTTACTAGGTCTTCAAACTTTTATTCTATGGTTATTCTATTTATTTTCTTTAATTTTTTTTGTTTATTGTTCTTTATTTATTACTTTTGTTCTAGTTTATTTTTCATTTCTTTTTTATATATGTATCGTATTTTATTTATTTATTTATTTCTACCATTCTAAGTTTATTGCTATTGGTAATTTATTTATTTTATGTATTTATATTATTTGTAATTTTATTATGTATCTATGAATTTATTATTAATTTTATTTATTTATTATCTATTTATTTACCTATGTATTTTTATTTATTTATTTACCTATGCATTTATTTATGTATTTTATCTTGCATTTATTTATGTATCTATGCATTTATTATTTATTTATTTTTCATTCATTTTATGTATCTATTTATTTACTATTTGTTTATTATTATTATTTATTTACTATTATTTTTTTTATTTATTTTATTATTTATTTATTATTAGATCTTCATTTTTTATTATTTATGTTTTTTATTATCTATTATTTCTTGATTTTATTATTATTCCTGCATTTATTATTATTTTATATTTTTAGATTACATTTAATATTTTATTTATGTTTTTATTATTTCTATTTATTACCTATGTATTTTATTTATTTATTTATCTATGTATGTTATTTTATTTATTTACTATAGTTTTTATTATTCATGATTATTTAGTATCTATTATTTATTAGTTTTATTATTTTAGTTATATTTAATTTTATTATCTATTAGACCCTGTTTGGTATGTGTTTCGGTCCGTTTGTGATTGGCTGAAATAGTAGTGGAACGTTTATATCTCAATGGAGGAAAGTAACTGAATACGGAGAATATTACAGAATACTAACTTCAGAGTTTACCGTCTTCTTCTATTGTGGCATTTGACCATTAAATTTAGGCTTCTAAACCAGTGCCCCCCCCTGCAGGAAATCACAGTTCTGGCACTTTCGAGGTGCTGTCGCTTATTGATGACATCACAGAGGGATCTCTGTTGTACAACTCAGCTCTCGCTTCTTGTCGGTAGAAGCCCCCGTAATTAGAAAAATATCAGAAGCGTGTCAGTATGCACTATGTCCATTTCCAGACCCGGATCAGTCCGGTTAAGTCCGTTTTTGTCTTGTTTTATGAGTGCTTTCTTGTTCGACTTGGTTTAGTTCCAGGACCCTAAGAAATCACAGCATAATCTGAAATTATCCTCCAATAAATTGCTTTAAATTGTTTGCATTTTTTTGCCTTTATTTTTTTTTTTACAAAACTTTATCAGTAATTTCATAAAGCATACAACACTGAGCAAATATTTGGGGATTTTTCTCTAAACAACGACAGTCACGGTTCTGCGCAGGTCTGTGGATAAGCCGTAATCATGATTTGTTGGCTCGGTCGCCGTAGCCTAAACAAACAAATTTGCCGCTTGGACGGAGGAGTTTACCGTGTACCTGGGGGGGGGGTGGGGGGGGGGGGGGGGGAGCGTCTCCCACTGGGACTAAGGAGGCTTCAGATTCCTCCCAAATACTGTTTTCAGATTTTAACTCCTTTTACTAACGGCAAATAGCAAACTGTCTTTTGGATTTAGCTTTAGAGTATTTGGAGTAGCTTTAGAAGTAGAAGGACTAGTATAACTGCAGTAGTTAATAAAAAAAAAAACCTTTTAACTCGCCTTTTGGGTGTTTAATTATTCATTTCTTTCTTTTTTTATTGGTCGTTTTGCATTTTTTCCCAGCACTTTAGAAACCGTCTCTAAAATGTGCTTTATGAATAAATAAAAACACGTTGTACTAATAAACCCGTTGTTATTAATAGTGTAGTAAAAGTGATGACGGTACTTGCAGTTGCAGAAGTCGACCACAAGGCATTTTTTTTCCCTTCTCTCTGACCTGGAATCTAAAAGAAGTAGCAGGAATACACAGTAGAAGTAGTAGTAATAGTACTAAAAGGATGAGAAGTAACAGTATAGCCGGTTGCAAACAGCCGGTTGCAAACATGTGCCGCGGGCCTGGGTCGGTCCCACGCCGGACTCGGGGGCGTGTCCTGGCAGCTGCGGCGGGGGCCGGACGGTGTTTGAAGTCGGCCTCCGTTGCCAGACGCTCCGGTCGCCCCGGTGACGCATGCGGCGGTCCACAGTTCTTGCTCATCGGCCCGCTGCATTGGTAGTATCCACCGCCGTGATGAGGCTTTCAGAGGCCAGAGCAAAGGTTTACCATCGCGGGCTAAGCTAACCAACATTAGCACGAGATTGAAGCGCTTTCATACTCACCGTAGTCCGGCGCCGCCGCCAGATGTAATCCCGAATTGTAATCTGTAATTGTAAATGCAAAATCGACTTTTCTCCATGTTACACTTGTTTCCCCTTCTCCTCCGCCCTCTCAAACCCCGCGCCCGAAGACCCCCGATACACGCCCACTGCTCCGTGTTTACATCATGGTCCACCTGGTTATCTGTTGGTCCGTTAGGGTCTTCAGATCAGTAACCCCTCGTTCTGACCGGTGAATGTCGCTCTGGGGAAATGAAACGGGCCAAAGTGCTGAGAAGAGCCTCATTTATGGTTCAGCGATGACATCAGCCGATCGATCACTTCTGTCGATCGATCACTTCTGTCGATCGATCATTTGTGTTCGTTCAGAGGTTTGTCTCGTTTAGGAACACGTGTCGAAGTGTTTAGACACTTGGGGGCGGGGGCGGGGGCCGGGGGGCGGCCCTCCCTCCACACAAGTTACTTCTCTTATAAGCGACAATTCAAAAGACAAAAACATACAAGATGAGCCTTTTTTAATCACAGTTTAGTGTTCTCAGGGGCTCAGGTGGGCTTCGGTGTGCTCAGGCGGGCTCAGGTGTGCTCGGGTGGGCTCAGGTGGTGCTCAGGTGGGCTCAGGTTGCTCAGGGGCTCAGCGGGCTCAAGTGGGCTCAGGTGTGCTCGGGTGGGCTCAGGTGTGCTCAGGCGGGCTCAAGTGGGCTCAGGTGTGCTCGGGTGGGTCAGGTGTGCTCAGGCGGGCTCAAGTGGGCTCAGGTGTGCTCGGTGGGCTCAGGTCAGGTGGGCTCAGGTGGGCTCAGGGGCTCAGGTGTGCTCAGGTGGGCTCAGGGGCTCAGGTGGGCTCAGGTGGGCTTGGGTGGTGCTCAGGTGGGCTCAGTGGGCTGGTGCTCAGGTGTCAGGTGGGCTCAGTGGGCTCATGTGTCCAGGTGGCTTCAGTGCTCAGGGGCTCAGGCTTCAGGTGGGCTCAGGTGGGCTCAGGTGTGCTCAGGTGGGCTTGGGTGTGCTCAGGTGGACTCGGGTGGGCTCAGGTGTGCTCAGGTGTGCTCAGGTGGGCTCGGGTGGGCTCAGGTGGGCTCAGGTGAAAAAGAATGACAAAGAATGAACTAAACAAATCAAAGTGGAACCTTTCCTGTAGTTTTAGAACGTTGGATCAATATCACTAATAAAGGAACTTAACAATTACACTTTTTCCAGCAAAATTGTCAAAAAATATAAGTATTTTTTAAACTATTATCAAAATCAGAATAAAGTCTTTCCGAGTATCAAAATTAAGTGTGATTTATTTTTTACAACATCTGAAATCAATCTGAAAATGAACACATTGTCAGCCCAAATCACACCAAAGACGAGTGGGTTTTGTTTTGGGACGTCGCGAAAACAACTGGCCAAACGCCGGCGTCGTCATGGAGACTTTCAGGATGTGGTCATGTGGTCATCCCCCTGGAGGCGAGCGTCACGCGTCGACGTTTGGACGGTCAAGTCACGTTTCTGTAGAGTTCAGAGGTCGTTCAAAGTGATAACTGAGAAGTTAGAAGTACCCTACACACATGTCGAGACCCTCTCAAAGCTTGTAAACAAATAGAATATTATCTACAATATATTGACATTTTAGATAAAGGCAAAATCAGAAATGTAACTTTTAATGGAGAAATACACATAAAAACATACATATACTAACACAGGACTATTAACCCTGCAGATATATATATATATTACATCCTTCACCACGAATTGTACTTTTTGTGAAGCTCAAATACAATTATGAGACCGGAGAAAACGTAATTTGAAATGATTTCAGCCTGAAACGTCAACACGATTGCTCATGTGGTCTCAGACGTACTCAAACAATCGTACGCATTTCGATCTGATGTTGTGTTGATCATTGAAAACGTTTTTATGTTCTCTTCACGTTTCCGTTCAGGCATTTCCAACGGTCCGATGATGAAAATCTGTAGAACTTTGGATCTTTAGATTATTATTATTTACACTCTGAATCTGAAGTGAGATATTCAAAATACAAACGAGGGAAAGTCGCACAAGCTCATTTAAATGTGATAAAAATACACTTTAAATTATTTTCAACACGGCGTCTAAAACTCTAAAACTATTATCAGAAGCAGATAATAATGGGACAAATGTAGACCTTTCCTGGATAGTTTATGAACGAGCTTGATCTTTATCAGAAGTTCAAAAAT